>NW_010729156.1:708366-788796 GCF_000365185.1 Nelumbo nucifera | reverse complement strand
AAACTTACCCGAGGTGACACCGAAGACACACTTGTTTGGGTTCAGTTTCATGCTAAATTGACGCAGAATTTGGAAGACAGAATCTAAGTCTTGTATCAATTCATGCGAAAATTGTGTCTTGATGACCATGTCGTCTACATAACATTCTATCTTCGTGCCAATTAAGGGCTGAAACAGTTTATTCACAAGTCTTTGGAAGGTCGCTCCAACATTCTTCAGTCCAAAGGGCATGACCTTGTAGCAGTATAGGCCGAACTCGGTTATGAAGGTGGTCAGTATAGGCCGAACTCGCGCATCATCTTCCGTGAAGAAAATCGGTTCCTTCGTCTTCGGCCTCTTCGGAGGGTTCTGTTCTTCTCGGGCAGCTTCACGAACTAACGCCCGGGCCGCTGCCGAAGTACAACCTGCTACCACCGAACCTCCCACTATCACGTGGATGGTTCCCCGAACTAGTGTTGTACAAAGTTTCTCAAGTATCCGCGACGGATGAGTCCCTCTATCTCGTTCCGGAGATTATTACAATGTTCGGTACTATGACCGTGATCTCTATGGAAACTGCAGTACAAGTTTTTGTTCCTCTCGTTTGGGTTCCCTTTTAGGCGAGGTTGCCGTTTTACGTATGGGGCGTCTTTGATCGTCATCAAGATCTCGGCCCGCCTCGTGTTTAAGGGTGTGTAGTCCGTCCGAGCTGCTAAGGGAGCTCGGAACGGCTGGCTCGACTTCGTCTCCCGGGCTGGATTTTTCCTTCTGTCATCTGGGTTGGAGGGCTCGCCTTCCCTCTTCCTTTTCTCGATCCCGCTTTCGGTCCTTTGGTTGATCTCCTCTTCTGTTCTCATGAACTTATCCGCGAGCTTGAGGAATTCAGCTACGGTCGCGGGCTGGCTACCTACCATGTGCCATTTGAACTCCTTGTGTGTCACTCCTCTCTTGGCCGCCGCGAGCTGCACCACGGGGTTCAGTCGCGGTATCTGCAAGCACATGTCATTGAACCGCTTGATGTAGCCCCGGATGAACTCTCCTTCCCTCTAGACTACTCTGAAGATGCTTTCCTTGGTTCTGGGGCACCGCTTGCTGGTAATGAAGTGTGCGGTGAAGACCTGCACGAACTGGGTCCAGCTTCTTATTGACCCGGGGGCTAGGTTCCTGTACCATGTGCGGGCCACCCCCTTGAAGGTGGTAGTGAAGGCCACACACATGCATGATTCACTGGCTCTTGCTAGGTGCATTTGGGACTGGAAGGCATCGACGTGGTCGTTGGGGTCGAAGGACCCATCATACTTGTCTAAAGGGGGGAGTTTGAAATCTTTGGGCATGGGGACTGCAAGGAGTTCTGATGAGAGGGGGAAGGAACTGAGAGAATAGGGGCAGCTTTTACCTCGTTCGAGCTTGTCTCTTCTTTACGTCGGAGCTCGGGCAGGATACGGGTGGCAGTTCGACGACTTCGTCAGCATCTTCGTTGTTGAGTGGGCTTGGTACTGGCGCTGCTGACCTCTGTGTTGCCGAGCTTGATGGGCCCGGACTGTTGGTAGTCTGCTGCTAGGACACTGAATCGGTTCTCTATGGGCGGGAGCTCAGACTTGGAGTGCCAAGGTGCTGACTTGGCAGGCGAGGGTCCCGACCCGCCGGCGAGCTGCGAGGCGGGGGTGATTTTTCTTTCCCTCCGGCCCGGGGATGAGGCCTGGCTCTTGGAGGGGTTCTGAAGTTGGGAGGCTTCTCCTCGGTGAAGGCGTCCGCCCTGAGGGGAGGGCTTAACCAGCTTTGGAGCAGGGTGCCGAGGTGGAAGCTGTGGTTGGTTCAGAGACAGTTGGGGGAACTGCTGCTGATAGTGATACTGAGAGATGTGGTGCAGTACTTGGTGCTGCTGAAACTGCTGCATTTGGGCTTGCATTGCCCGCATGCACTGCATCAAGTCATCAAACTGGTTCTGGCTAGTCGCCAGGGGAACAACAGTTGGTTCGGTAAAGGTTGTCTCGACAGGGAGAGGAGGAAGGGGGACGTTCATGATGGGAAGGTTCACGGGTGCCACTGTTCGTGGCGTACTCAGGCTGGGGATCCCATCCACCGGAAGGGGGATGGTGAACTGTCTGATGCACACCACGGGGACTTGAAGTTGTTCCCCGGTGGCATTCATCTTCGTGCCACGTCCGGCATTGCTGGAAGAAGCCATGAGTGTTGGGGTTTATTGGAAAAAAGGGGTTATGAGAGTTTTAGAGGGAGGCTTTTAGAAGCGTTTCTCACAAACGACGCCAATTGATGGTGTGCAATCCGGCCAGTCCTAGCTGTCAACGATCTTGCCTCTGGCTGGAGCAAAAGGTGCCTGAAACGGAGGAGAAAGCGAGTAATCTCCGGGAAAGAACCCGGTGAGAGTGCTCCAAAGCTCAAGTTAGTATTTCCTCAAAGGTAAGATAAAAAACCAGATGGCGCAAAGTTATCACATACCTCTCTTCTTGGGGGGAAGGGGGCCTTTTATAACCACTTCGTGCACTCACTCCCAAGCTCCTGTCAGGTCGGGTATCATTACCTCTGCACTTCTGCCAGTTCGGGTGTCATCACCTCTGCTGGGGCAGAACCGCCACTGCTCTCTTTGTCGGGGTCGTCTCTGTGACTGGAGGTGGTGGTGGCAGGTGGCCGTTGAAGTGTGGCTGTCAAGTGTCAGATCCTAAGTCAGTCAGGTGCACCGCCTAAGGATACAGACTCCTTTGGTGTCAAGTACGGTATGGTTGTTCAGTTTGGCATCCTGGAGACGAAGTGTTGAAGTGGTGTGCAAGGTGAAGTCTTCAGTTCGGATAGAGGTGTGGCCTGAACTGCCCTGGGGCGGGTCAGTTCAGATTGTTGCCCTTTGTGCTCCTCGTAAGGCTCGGGGTCAAGGGGAGAGTTCAGGCTCCCTTTTAGGGAGCTCGGACCGCTGGTTCCTCCTTTTAGAGCTCGCGCCTTGGGCGTACTGCCGTGCCGAGCTGTTACCTCTGCCACATGTTGAGTGGTTACGAGGTCAGGCCAAATCTTTCTTCATCAACAATTGCCTGTGATTTTTAATATGTTACACTTATACAATTTTCAGAGACCGAAATTCCTACCATCCATGTGGTTGAGTAGACTTATTTCTCTTCTATCATTAGTAATCACTAATCAGTAATGTAGCTCCAGTGCTTGCATCTTTGCGGAAGGTGGACTCCCCTCCCAGCTTGATTCTCTTTCAATTTCCAGTCCTCATCCATGGAAATCATGCAAAAAGAATAGAGAGAGAGAGGTTCATAATAGCCCACATCCCCCAAATATTTTTTGATTCAGTATGTATTTCTTGCAATTGTTTTTCTTATTGAATAAAAAGTTGCATTAAAGGAAATCTAATTTTTGTTGATTATTTTTCCTTTTGCCGTCCGTGATAGCTTCTGTTGCTAATTAAACTATTTATTATATTACATTTATTTCATCTGGTTATTGTATATGTAACAATGAGAAATATTTGGTCTGTTCCACCCATTGGTTTTACTCCAACCAAACAAACAAAAGTACAGCCCAAAAGTGAAGCAGAATTTGCACCCAGCTTAGTTGCACTCCTATGCTTTGCACCGGTGCAAATGAAATTTCTATTGCAAACAAATGAAATCATAAAAAGAAGTAAAAACTTGTAGTTTTCTTCATGCATGTAATTTTACACAAGGCAAGCTGAAAAAGGAAGCATATAAGATCAATGTGCACAGTCTTAGAACTTGCAAGTGTGGAAAAGAATAAAAAAAAAGTTCACATCTGCTGCAACCATGGCCAAAGGAAACAAAGTTTTATTCAATTCCATATGTAGGAAATCTCTAATTTTTTATTGGTAATCATTATTACCTCTAATGCCCCCATCATTTTTTTCCATTAGTGCACGCTCTTCCTGGATGAGTGTACAAAGGAATATTTTTTAGGGCATAGCAGTCACTTATTGTAAACACAAGTTACTATGTTCTTGTAGCTCTAATGGTTTCTTTTTCCTTCACTTATGATTTTTAGGTTTTTATTCTGTCATGTTTCCAATCCATGACTCTTGTTTTTTTTCTTTTTTTTTGAAAAAGGTGATGTATTTTATTAAGATAAAACAAAAGGATTCAAGATATACAATCAGCCCAGAACCCAAGTACAAAGAGAATCTGTACTTAACAGACCCAATTACAATAAACCCAACCAGCAAGAAAATTACAAATTTCTGATTTCTGACAAAAAAAAAAAACCTTACTATACCTAAATTTGAACAGAGAGTGATTTGCCAACCACAAAAACAACATGCCCGAAGCATTTTTGAAAACCACCTCTTTTGAATTTTCTCTTTCTTCAAAAATTCAATTGTTTCTTTCACACCAAATTGCCCAAAAAACTGCTGCAGGAATGATGTCCCAAGCTACTTTGCCAACCTCACTTTAAACCCTTTAGCCACCAAGAACACATGAAGCTCTTCACATTAGCTGAAAAGCACAACTTTGCCCCAAAAATTTCCAACATTTTCCCTCAAATCCAGTGAACAAAGTCACAACGGATTAGAAGATGGCTTGTGGTTTTCACACTTTCATTACACAAATCACACCTCCCTCATCTTGCACCTGTATTCCTCTTTTGATTAAGTTTTCTCCTGCAAGGATTTTATCCAAAACCGTAGAACAAACAAAGAAAACCAATTTAGATGGTCAATTCCTGATCGAGATCCTCCTAACTGGGAAACTAGAGTCTTCCTCCCTTGTCAAGTTGATGTAAAAAGATTTAACAGAGAAGACACCTTAATTCTCAAAGTTCCACTTCTTTTATCTTCCCATGCTCCATGACTCTTGCTACGTTTTTTGTGAACCCTTTGAAAGATTTTCATTTACAATGCAATACTACTAGTAGTGATCACATGCTATAGCATTTTCATTGAGTTGTTGTCTCTCCCAGTGTTGTCAGACTAAGATCAGACCTGGTGGTCAAACTCGTGAATCAGTGAGCCAACCCATATAAGCTTCCTTGGTTCCAGCTTTTTGACGGTTTTTATGGGCTGAACAAACTAACCAATGGTCAATCCGTTAAAACTATGTACCAGTGTGCTTTCTGGTTTTTCATCAGGCCTGATTTTCTATTGTAACTATTCATCAGGTTTTAAAACTTGCAGTGCAGCGAACGATTAAGAGGAAAAATTAAAAGAGGTGGTTTTGTTCTTAGTAGTTACTTTCTAGATTCTTAACATGTAACACTTTATTAGAAGAATGTATCTTGGTAATAGCATCAATTTACTTGTTACATTCAAATAAAAATAAATCTCAGACCACAGGATTTATAAATATTATTTTTTCTACTCATAATGTTTTATGAGAAATTGACTAGTCATTAAATTGAGAAGTCAATAACCTCCAATTACCACATTTTTACCATCTGTGAAGAAATTTTAATGGAAGTGATTTTCATATTGCTGAAATTTGAAAATAGAGACTGATCCTCTATTAAAGACTGCTCAGATCGGATTGGCAATCGGCTGCTTTGGGTGCCTTGGTTCAAAAAGAACCAGTGTGATTGGGAAGTGACCTTGGTGGGAGATTTGTTGGGCAGATTGTGCAAGATTCAATTGCACCCCCAGCAGAAAGACTCTCAAATCTGGTTGGGAGAGAATTCAGGATGTTTCTCTCCACTGGATCCTGCCACAAGGCACTCCTTGAACCCTCTCAAAACATCTTTTGGATCTGGATTGGAGAACCCAGATTCCATCAAAGTCTTTCCTTTTTTTTCTGTATGATCTGCTGGCTAAGACAAAATTCATACTGTGGACAAGGTGATTGAGGGGTTGGATGTTGAATCCTTATTTAAGCCATTGTGGTGAAGCTTCTGGATCAGCTAGCTATTTTCTCATTCATTGCCCCTTCTCCCCTGCTATTTGGACCCATTTTCTGAAGCTTTTTCATAGACAATGGATGGTCCCCCAAAACATGGCAAGCTTACTATCTTCTTGGAGGGTTTCAGCTTTTTTTGTTAAGGGGAAAACCTTATGGGACCAGTTGCCTTTTGCTGTTTGGAGTGTTTGGAGGGAGCAGGATTTTTCAGAACAAAAGGTCCTCTGAGGAGGAGGTAGCTTTCCAAATTGAATGGACTCTCATTCAATGGGCTAGGGCACTGTATCAGTCCTCCTATAGTTGCTGGTGCTTTCAAGGATGATTGGTTATCCATTGTTTTTCTTTTTTCTTTTTTTCTGAAGATACGTTTTACCCTTTGTAATGTTATACTCATATATCTTACATGTATAGCCTTTTGCAGAGCAAATTAGCAATGCAGAAAAGATTATGATCAATGGAGGATAACTATAAAGTAGATAAAGATGAATTTTTCTTGACACAGTGCTAAGCTATGGGAAACCAGGTTCAAGAAAAGAGTTTCTGGTAAAGGCCATAAGACCTTTGGGGGGATTGGGTAGAAGTCGGAATAATCAATCTAAGGCCCTGTTCATTTTTCGGTAAGTTATTTACATGGGTAAATGCAATTACCTGGGTAAGTTTTTCTTGGAAAATTTACCCATGTTCTTTTATTTCTCAGATAAATAAGGTAATGACCATTTTAGTCATAAAAAGTCGTTATTAAAAGGGGCATTATTGTCTCGTTCGAGTGTTAGCCACTTTCTTCTTACGTGGAAAAGTTATTTACACACTTAGGTAAGTGATACCCAAGAAATAAACTTTCCCTAATAGCCACATTAATCTGAAAAATGAACATGATATTCTTGGTCAGTAGGAACCAAAATCCCATTGACCAACTTTCCCCCTTCTCAAAATCCGAAAAAAGAACACCCCCTAAAAATATACAGATGTTGGGAGGTTAGTTCCCAATATGACAACCTATTAGGTGGCTTATGGCCAAAAACTTATGAAGAATTACAAAGAGTGGTGTTAAGCAAGCTGAACTGACGATTTGAAGAGTGGATACAAGTGTTATTAGTAGAACCTAGGCCCCGTTTGGTTCGCTGGAATAGGAGTTTAGAATCGGAAATGGAATGAACTATTCTGATTCCAACTATTTGATTGGGTGAAATCAGAACTCATTCTCGTTCCTATTGGAATGGCATTCCCCCATTTGAAGGAATGGCTAATGAAATTTCATTTCTGCTGATTCCAATTCTCATTCTCATTCTTATTTGAAACAAATAGACTATGGGAATAGACCACTCCAATTCCAATTCTGATTTCAACCACAAACCAAATGAACCCTTACAAGAATCTGCAATCTACTTTCTTAGTTGTGCTTTACAGAAAATCAAACCCCACATGCCACAGCTAGGTTGGAAAACAGTGAAGACATGTTCTGTTTCCTTGGGTATCTCCTTTTTTGAAAATTGAAACCATATATGAGCTTGTCAATTTCTGTTTCAGAAAACAGAATCCCTAATTTGGATCATACAAACAGAAAGTCCTAGAAGCATTTGTTTTTTCGTTTCTGAAAACTTAGAAATTGGGCTTTCAGAAATGGTAAACAATTTTATGGAATTTGAAAAAGCTGGTATTAAGTTTCAAATTGTCTAAAAACAATCTTTATAGATAGAACTTGTTTGCCTGCGTGAAACATTAGTTTACCCTGCGTGCAATACATCCATTGTATTTTATTTGCTTACAAAACCAATAAAGGTAATAATTACAACCTTATATGACAATTAGGTGCCACTAGGCACAACATCAGTATAATAGTAAAAAAAACGTTTAACCATTGGAAAAGCTTTAAAAAATAATATCCCCAAACGGTAAGCATGCACAGAAACCGAAGCTATCTTATTGAATAAATGCCCATGATTCCTAACACCCTAAAAAAAGAATCTGCATGAACTAATATGACATGTCATACAGGGAGAGCCCTGTTGGCAGTCCAGGCTGTGAAAACCCCTTTCAAATCTTAAAATAACTTTTTCCAACTTTTTATTTCTTATTTTCTATCAAATCAAACATAGCCTCACTGTAAATTATCAACATTTTGTATGGTTTTCTTTATACTGTTACAGTTGGATTGTTATCTTCTCCATGAGATTTCTCCTTTACAACGAATCTTTTTGTGCAGGGGCTCTTTGGTATATCTCAAGGATGAGTAAAAGGAAAGGAAATCCATCAGTGTCTTGTGCTTGGGGCGCATAAGGAATCGTCACTATTTCATAGGCCTGACGGAAGAGAGACGTCACATAAAATTTCAGCGTGAAGCCACGGACAGAACTTGTAACCATGAGATTTATGCATCATTCTTGGAGCTTTTTAAGAGTTGGTAAGATGTGATTTGTCCATCCTCCCAAATATGGATCAAAAGCTAAAATCAAGGTTTTTGGACAGTGAACCACAAGCATACAGCCCCACCCCCAGAATTTGCCCATTGTGAAATAATACGATAAGTAGTCAGAACAAATAAATGGCATTATCGAAAGACCTATCTAAGAAGTAAGAACCTCATTCCATGGAGAAGAAAAACCTGTAATTCTTTTTACACATGGTAGGCTGAAGTGGCTGCTCAAATTGGGTTACTGTGATAATTCCTGTGAATCCCATTCTATGCGGCTAGACTCAACTTTTCTCCTTAAGCAGTATTCAGTATCATATCATCTTATAAGTATTAGATTTATATCTGACACCAGTATGCTAGACATGTGCTGGTCTCAGGGTGTCATAGATATCCAATGTGCTCTTTCCTTTTGATCAGTAAGTGAATAACTCAAACCACATTTTCATTCATTGTAGCTTTACTGTAAAAATATGCCATCACTTTCTAGAGGCATTTCATTATCAATGGTGTCAACATTAAACACCGGAATCTCTTCACTGTTAATGGCACATCAAGCGGTTAAACAATTCTTCAACAGTGTGGTTTTCAGGCATACAAGCAGGACAAACAACAGCAAGATTGCCCTTTCTTCGAGTATTTCTTGTGCTCACAAAGGAAATGGATCTTTCTTTCTTTTTCTTTTCTTTTTCTTTTCTTTTTTTTTTTCTTTTTGCCTTGATTAGCTTCACGATGTAAATGTAATGGGAAATCTCTCTTGCTCACAAAGGAAATCTCTTTCTTTCTTGCCTTGATTAGTTGAACTCACTCTTGTGGGATTTCTGTTTGTTTTTACCATCTACCCCTTGCCATCTTATAGTCATGGTCAGTTTTGCTAGAAAGGAACTCTAATAATTTTGGCCAAAAATGAAAAAAGAAAGGAATTATGGCAGCAAATATCAACATTATAGGAGACTCTTTGGTAATGGATTGTCCAGGGATGTTCCTTCTCCCAATATTTTTGAAACTCTTTGTACATTGGAAGGTTGTAATATGACTGATTATACTTACATCAATACAATCTTTACTTTCTTTTTAAACAGAAAAAGACTTGCAAAGAAAAATGCATCCTGTAAGTTTCTTTTTGCTTAGGATATAGATCATCCTTCTTCACTTTATACACCATTTAGGCCATCCACAACTTTTCTTTTTTTTTTAACTTCTTTATATATGTGGTAACAGCAGTGAAAAGAGCCCTGAAATTAATCCCAAGTTTCTATCTTTTTCAGACCCTGGCGCATTAAAAAGATGGTTTGAACAGCCCAAAATTTTGTTTATGTCAATCTCAAACTACCCCACCAATAAATGCATCAGGATAATATAGAGAAATATCAAGTGGGTTCAATGTCAGCATTCTCAGCCACAGAATGATCAGATATCATTTTTCCACTGGAAAATGACCCTAGAATCTTCCTCGAAGTAATATTTCTCAAGTAGTAATGCAATAAGTCCTTTCCTCAGCCCTAAGTGTACGTGAAACATAGAAATTACAGCTTACCATCCCAGCATTTTCCCAAGGTGCATCTAGTTGGACATTGTCCAGAGAACCCTTGCCTGTCCCAATTGTTGATTTTACTTGCATGCAATATTGCATTGAATTTGCTTTTTCCAACAGTTCACTAGCTACTTCATAACAGTAGCAAAAGGATAACCAAAAACAGCTTCTTCTATAATTTCCAACTTCATGTCACATATCCAATTACAGGCTTGCCCGTCTATAGTTAGAGCAGAAGAATTGTAGGGCATGAGTACAGATAGGAAAATTAACAAAAATATTGGTTAAGTATCTTGCTTTGGCTCATTAACCAGATTAAAGGGCTAAAGTTAACAAAAATTAACAAGAGAAGTTGCAATAAGTCAGTCAAACAATTAGGGCAATAACTAGTTGCAAGATCTTCTCAATTGTAAAAGGCAATCAAAAACATACAATAACAGAAGACCGCCAGTAAAGAATCTTTTTGCCCTTGAATCCATTTCCAAATCGCATGGATAGATTTCTATCTAGCTTGCATTAGGCACTCATAACACCGAGTATCACCCACCGAGGAAAAGTGAGGAAGTCTCTTCTATTCAAATAAATAAATTTTGAAAACATAATTCTTCTTTTTCTCTTAGGAACAACCTAAATAGGACTATGAATTGCTTCCCAACAAGTCTCTTTGGCTCATCTAGAATCAATTAACCAGTGAACACATTAACAAAATTAATTGACAGAACAAAAAGTCCTACACTATCTGAGGAAGTCCAAAAGTTATTTCTTAGGATGGTATTGTAATAATGGGACACCTCGACTATCGGACCTTCGTTACCTTATAATAGATTATTAGAAATAGGAATTTCCCTAGATATGAATTGCTGGTTAACCATTGATTCTCATACAATGATTCATTGATCTGTATATATCTAGGATCTGGTAAGCGAGAAAACCCACCTAACTGACTAATGTAAAAACAATCCCACCACTGAATCAACCATTAACCCATGTATCTAAATTGTACAGTGGATTCGAAAATGAATTCTACAACTCCAATACAAGTAAAACCAAATTCCTCAAAACCAGAGATGGTCAAAACAAAAATAAATCTAAGAATAAAAAATCATTGTTGATCATAGTTGTTATTTCTCTTAATTTGGAAATTGGGGCTAAAACAAGAAATATACTGAAATAAAACGATACATGTATTTTAATTAAGAAAGAGCAATAGAGAGTCTGAAATACATTACAGTGAAAACAGCAAGAAGAGAAATGAGACATAGAAAGAAAAGGGGGGTGAGTTAGTTGATGGGTTCCCAATAATCAGCTCTGTACCTATCGTGATCCACCACAACGATCGCATAGATGGCGTATATTATACCTGGTATATAACCTAACATGGTCAAGAGCAAGCAGATGCAGAACTCTACCTGCAGCAACAACAATGGGAAATCAGCAATCATTTTGAAAAATCAATAACAATTCTTTTAGAAGTAAACATGCAGAGAGAGAGGGAAAGGACTATGGAGCTTACACTGCAACAACCATGTCGGAGGAAGACACCCAACGGGGGAAGCAAGATCGCTATCAGGATTTCACAGAACATCTCGGTCCTGGTCGCCATCTCACCGCCACCAGGAGCCTTACAGAAGTCCTCAACCGCAGACGAGAGGTGGAGAACGAAAATACGAAATCTCAAACACGAGATCGGTGACACTTAACGCCCCTCCCTCTCTGACTTTCTCTCTTCAGTGGCTTTGGAGGTTTGCTCATTAATAATTACTTAGCTGGCTTGGCTGTCGGGAAGGGGGAAAGACCAGTCCAGGCTGTTTTGGGAGACAAACTCCGGTTATCCACGTTCGATAGCCCAGGCTGTCAAATTTAGACAGCCAAATGGCATCTGGCCAACCCAGTCAGAGGAGAAAACTTGGCGTTATTTTAAAGCTTCATATGCATAAAGTGATAAAACGTTAGCGTGGCTGTGACCTGTGAGGTAAAATAATAATTACGATTAATTTAGTGAACTAAGTCAGATAACTGCAATGGAAAAACGAAAAACTAAAAGGTTGAACCGAATTGATGAAACAAACAGAAAAATCTAGTTAAACAAACATTCAAACCCGTCCATTCAAATTGACCCGTATATATAGTATTTATATTTTTATATTATAAATCTATAAGACAAACACTATATCTATATCTATATTTTAGTAAAAGTGCAAATTAGTCTTATTTTTTTTGAATATTCATTGAATAAAATTTGTCCTTTTGGATCAGTTTGGAAGGAGTACAATATAAATACATACAAAAAGAGCTTACATAAAAAAATATAATATTTTGTACTTTACAAATTTGTATTTATATTCCTTCCAAACAGAGCTTCTATTTCTAGCTCTTCCATAAACAAATTTATAATTTGATAAAGAAACTTTATTTCAGGCGGTTCAAGTTTGAAATAATGTTAAAGTCACAAATAACACCACCTCATCTTCATCCTCTTATTAATAATATCAGATTGGCATCTCACATGCACATCTCAGCATGCATTGAGAACATCTCTTGCACTTGTGATAGGGAGATATTCTCAATATACAACTGGGTCATGCTACTTAGGGCGTTGATATATGAATTGAATTCCTTATTAATGTCTGACCAATATGAAAATCGTCCTTTGACCTGTGTATTTTCAATTTTCTTTCTGCTCCTTTTATTTATTTTTAAATATTTTTCAAATTCATCGATTTGTACTTAATAATTGTTTAATAACTGAACTCCCTTGAAATGAGCAACTGAAATCTACACAAAAGATCATGTTTCATCCGTATTGGGAAAATGAGCAATTCCCAATGCACAGCTGTAAAAAGTTGTGAAAACGTTGTGAGTAGGATCTTGTGAGAACTGAGTCTGATCTCCTTCTATAGAATGTTTTAACAATAAACTACTGCTCAATGCCCACATTCATACCTAACCTGACCCATTACTTAATCCTTAGGCCTAGAGGCTCCAACTCTCTCAAATAAGCCTCATCCAAGTAGCCAAAGTTTTGAAAAAATTTCGGTTGTTGGGGGCTAACAGCCTAGGCCATCGAGACCCTTCTTTTACATGACATGTGAACCCATTGGTTAAAGACAATCACTCTTTTACCCCCACACCCTTTGCAAAGTGTCATTCCTAAGAGCATTAGCCACTAAGGAGGTTGTGTTTTGTTGCAATGTAAATGCAAAAATATACTTACGTGTGTTTTTGAATGGTTTAGTTGTGTGCAAATTGGAACCAGATTTCAAGACCCAAATGCAATCATTCTGCTTTGGGCATGAATGATACAAATTTGTAAGTGTATGGTTGTTTAAATTGAAGCAAATGCAATTTGTACAATGTAGGGAGGATATTCTAACCATTTTCCTATTGTCTAAAATCAGAATAAGATTCAACCCAATCAAACCTTGCAACTTCATTAAAACTAGAAGACGATTGAACTTTTACTAAGTTGCTTTGCTTGTTGGGCGATTCTCTTCATGATGTGGAACCCACAATGTAAAGAAAAACAGAAGGAAGAAAATAAAAGAAAAGGGGTTTTTATGTAATACACTTTTTGGCTTTCAATGAATTGGGGTTTTGCTTTCCATCTCTTTTTTTCTTTTTAAGGTTTTTGCAGAAGGAACAAGGTTTTGGTGGAAAAGAATTTGAAAAAGGTTGAATAAGACATGTAAGGATTTGTATAAGAAAAAGGAAGAATCTAACGACATCTTTTGGTTCTCTCTTTTGCATTTTCATCTTTTCTATTTGTTTATTTTATCCACATAGATGGTGTTTGCTGTTGTCGGAAATCAAGAGTTGTTCGCTGATGTTATCATTTAGTTATTTTACATTCTGAGGTTATGATTTTTTTTAGGTTGTGAAGAATTTGTTTGTTTTACATGCATAGGTACAGATTCGATCATTGACAATGGTGCTTCATATTATGCTATTCCACAATACAGAACTAATACAAAACTTTCTAACAATTAATTTTTATTAATTCAAAATCAATTTAAGTTCCATTGAAAAATAAAAAACTTAATATATATATATAGTTAATTAAATTTAATAACGATAAATAAAAATAAAAACTAGTAAGAAATTATTAATTTTTAAATATAGTTTAATTAATTTAAATTTCATTTAAAAATAGGGAAAATTATAAAATCCTGCTTGAGTTTTTTAACAATCCTATAGAATTCCCCTATGTTTTGACATTAACAAAAAACTCTTTTGTTGTTTTCAAAAAAACAAAAATGTGCAAATAACTTACTTTTGTTAGCATTCCAAATAAAATATGTTAATGTAATGTATTATTTTTTTAAATACCAAATTTACCCTTAGCCAACTTCATTTAGATACAAATTACTAAAATACCTTGAAAACAAAAAATAGATTTGCTTCATTTTACATCAACCTTTTTACCCTACAGTATTGAGATCTAGGGTTCACATTCTATTTTGTTTCCTCTCTAATTCGAGTTTATTCTCAACATCAAAGTTCTTCCCCAAGGCTTTCACCTAATCCGTGCTCAATTGCCTTTTCTTCTTGCGGATTTGGCTCTATTCTTCACTTCTAAATAGTCTTCTTTGTCTAAGCCATCCAACATGGATTGGAAGCTCCTCCTATATACATGGCTGTTTGCTCCCAAGCTGTTCTCTTCTAGAATAAAGAACCAAGAGAGAAATAGAGGTAGAGACTAGAGAGTTTTAGTCATGTCCACGTTAGATCTAATTGCCAAGAATGGGAAAGAGAAAGAGAAAAACATAGAACAAACAAGAAGATGAATGATAATGGATTGAAGCAACTTACACCCAAAAGAAAACCTTAGGCACTATATGTCTGAAATTTGCAACTAGGCCTTCAACATTTTGAGCTTTACATGTGTAGTGCATGAATTTACTTGCAGATAGGCAGATGGAAATCATAGCACCAAGTGATCCTGAGATGCCAAACTCAAATGAAATGAACCCATATTCAAGTCAATCAACAATCTCAATTGCTTATTACTGCTTCGCTGAGAAGCTAAGCAATAAACAATCTCTCTCCCTCTCTCCCTCTCTCTCTCTCTCTCTCTCTCTCTCTCACTTCCTTGTTCTATCATGCAGCTTGCAATGGTGGACCTCTCTTTCCCTCTAGTGTCCCTATCTCTTGTTTTCTCTTTCCCACTATCTCTCTCTCTCTCACTTTTTCTCTCCCTTCCTCTTTCACTTCCCCTGTGTCATCGTAGTTGCAGCAGTGGATTTGCTAGTGCCTCTCTATCACTTTCCACTACCTCTTTCTCACTCTTGTTGAATTTGTCATCCTCTCTCTCTCTAGACTTCTATTAATAGTCCATTCATCTTAAGTTGGAAAACCCCGTGTAAATTCATCAGCCCAATTATGCCAAATCGGCATTCCCATGGGAACTTGTGAATCCCATGTATTGAGTGAAAACCTTTACTTAAAAAATAGATTAACACATGTTCAAACTAAATATTCATCCATCATTCATGAACCATCAGTATCTTCATTTACCCACTCGGGTAATGTTTAAGATTTTAACAAAAAAGGATTGTTTCTATTGACTAGTCAAGACAAAGCTAGTTAAGACATGTTTGAGTCATATGTCAATCTAAGTAATGTTCAAATTTTCCAAAACATGAAAATGTAGCCAAGGAATAACCCACAAAACATAACAAGAAAGTGGGGTGTTAGTAAACCATATATTCATCAATGTTTCCAAAAAGGGGCGTTACCAAAGTAACTTCAATTAAGTGGGCCTAGCTTCAAATCTAGCCATGCCTTCCCCAATTTCAGAGCCAAGGCATAAAACTCTATTGCCCGATTTTTAGACTTAGATAATCAATTGCCCTTATGAGGAAGGAGGGGTTCTGATCCCCTAAGCTCAACGCATCATCATTAATCTTTTCCTTCTTCAACAACTCGATTCCTTTCTCAATAATAGAAGCCAATAACTTAATTCTAGATGCAATCTCATGTACTTTTTTAGCAACTACAACTGCGCACAACTTTCTCTTCCCTAGACCCCTCCACTTAATTGAGTTACCCTCCTCAGATGGCCTAGCCTGAAGAGTTGAGTTACCAACATTGTTTCCATCAACCTCATCAAATATAATCTCCTGCGTTATTACCAAAGTAACTTCATTCACTGATGTTGCCTCACACCTATTTGGTTCCCTTGCAGTGAATGCCCCAATGCCAGTTACTTGATCATTTCCACATACTATAGCTAATTGGTCATAGTTGTGGATGGATTTTCTACTAAACTACTTTGATTCTAGGTGCCCTTGTTTAATTGTAATGGATCAATTGCTACAAATTCATATCTTATTCGTGTATTATAATATTTAGAGTGAATATTATATTGAAGATTACCTAAATGTATTCATTCCACACATGGGGCTCTATATCGATAGTTTTAGTTATGTCATTCTAGGAAAAACCACTAGAGTTGATGATGTGTTATCCTAGAGAAGTTTTACTTTATTATCTTCATTCGATTCCTAATGTGGTTCTATCTACACTCCGTTTCATATTTCAGACTTATGGCTCTTGTAGTTGTAGTGTATGTCGGAGCCTTAAAGCTCTTGCCAACCTTGTGTCCAAGGGTGATTTGCTCCATTAGAGTTTCAACCAATGTGTTATCCATCTCACTTGCCTAGATCATATTCACCTTATTTGCTCTACCATCAGTTTTGATGGATTAAGTATCCATGCCCAATTCTAACCAAACAACAATAACTCAAGTTACATAATGAACATAATAAAATTCATACATCTAGCGTGCCACCTCAACTAGTTCATAGTAGTATTTCAACCAATATCAACCAAATTTATACCAAGTTCCATCATTCTAGTCATCCATAAAAAGAAAAAACACACATAGTACAACTAAAAATAATAATGTCCAACACAAGATAGTTGTGTTCTTAACATAAACCAATGAAAGAACAAATAATAAAAAAGTGCTAAAATAAAGAGTATATGTACATTGTGAAGTCAAACATAGAAATACATGTGAAGATTAAACAAAGAAATTTAACATTGATGCCTAGACCGAGCCAATTGATGGTCTGCCCACATTTGATTTGTTATCTCCTCTCTAAGACAGTGTCCTCTGACAAACTCATTTCTACTAATGTGTTGAGATACTTGAGTATCATCAATTACATCATCTACCACTTTCCCGTCATCTGCATCAATCTTTGCACCTTCGGCAACATCGTGATCGTATTGAGACATGATTCGGTCATACAAAACGGATCCACGCCCATGACATGGTTATGTAATATGCAACATGCAGAGACAATCTTGACTTGTGTTTTGAATGGGTAATACTGCTTAGAAACAAATAGTGGAAATTGCTTCTTGAGAACCCCAAAAATTCTCCCAACTGCATTTCTTAGTGAAGCATGATGGAGGTTGAATAACTCTTTGGGATTCTCAAGTTGATGTGCGCCCCATTCCTTCAAATGGTATCTTGCGCTTCAATATGGTGTTAAGAAGCCAGACTTTAGAGCAAACCCAACATCTATCAAGTAATATTTACCTATTTCAACATACAAGAAAATGGTTAGATACCAATTTCTACATTTACACCTGATATGACCTATATGGATATGTATTAGCACCTTATGAGACATGTAGTTTGTGTTCCCTTGCCATTGCGCTATTTAACATATGTGAGTTTGATGCAAAACCCTCCCATCCAGGTAATACATAGGTGAAAAACAAGTCGAAAGAACATGCGACAAGGATATTTTGTGTTGGGTAGGACTTACGACCATGAAATCTAGCTACATCAACTAGCGCAACCTTCATAGGTATGTGTGTCCCATCAATTGCCCCAACACAAGCTTGCCAAGCAAAAGCTTATTAATTGTATTATGTGATTCACTGCCTAAATCAATGCAAATAATTGATATATGCAATATTGACACTTCCCTTACTTGAAAATATGGCTAAAAGTTGTGTTGATTTCTAATCTCTGGTGGTGTGTCAGGACTACTTGGTTGGACCAGGTATCTATCTTCTAAACTCAAAACTACATCTAACATAGTCTTATTCCTTACATTATGTGCTAAAATGAAATCCCATGGTCCTATTCCTAACATTATGTGCTAAATTGTGTAGGAATCTAGCAATTTGTTATTCTACACTAGTCCTCAATGTATCATGAAGTCGTCTAGTCTCCTGTAGAATTTTACACAACCTATAGAAGGATTCCTTCCCCATTCTTAGTTGGATGTAACAATTAACCTGTCATCCCTTATACAACCGATCCAATAGATCTTGTCTTTGTAAGTCTCGATTAACATAAGGTTCCCTATCAACATAGTCCAACCATTCTTGTACAAGGGTCAATGCAATTCCAACTCCATTAGTTGCAGCTCAATCAACATCTCATTGTCCATTATGATCTAACTTTGCTTGGTATTTATGTCTTTAATGAGAGGATAGTTTAATCAAACAATGGGAAAAAAATTAATAATAATCAATTGTCACAAAATGTGTTTGAGATAATAGCATTAATAGAAATATTTGAAGGTTCACTGGGTACTATGGCCCATTCGGCCCAATCACCCTCTCTCTCTCCCTCTCCCCCTCCCCTCCTTCACTCTCTCTCACACTCTCTCTCCACCTATCTCTACCACTCTCTCCCTTGGAATCCTACAGGAAACCAGCCCACACACTCCTCTCTCTCTCTCTCTCTCCCTCCCCCCCTCTCTACCTATCTCTCTTTACTCTCACCCTCTCTCCCTCCACCTATCTCTCCCATTCTCTCTCCCTTGGAATCATACAAGAAACCAGCCCATAAGAGCATTCAAAAAACAATTAGAATCTTACACGAGCATTCAAAATCTTGCACAACATCACACTCTCTCTCTCACTATTCCTCTCTCTCTCCCTCTCCCTCTCCCTCTGTGTGTGCGTGTCTCATGCTTTCTACAAGGTTTTACACACAAAAAAACACACACAAATCAAACATATTGAATAAAAAACACATTAAATAAACAAAATTCAACAAAATAACAAGACAAACACAACACAAACCAGTTGAGGATATATATGGACACCATTGTTAGGTTTGATTATATGAAGAGAACCAGTGTCAACTATAGAAATGAAGTACTAGAGGACCCTCTTAGCATAAACAAAGATATAGTATTGAATAGTTTACAGATTTAGATTTGGATAAAACATATCAACACACATGGTTTAGATGTTTATATGCATTATCTAGAACAATTGGAGATGTTCATAATATCTGCAGAGTATACAGATAGAGAGTTCTTCTATTACATTTATTAAGGATCATAATAATGTGACTATTTAATAAAGCAATCTACTTGGTTTACTAGGGCAGTAAAAACCAGCTCTTTCTAGCCTCATTACAAACTAACTAAGTCGAGCTTGGCCATGGTTAGGGGTGAGCATTATTCAGTTAAAATCAAATAACCGAACTGAAAATTTCGATTTCAGTTTTCTCGGTTTGGTTTTTTCGATCAGTTCGGTTATTTTAGTTTTTGGAATTAGAATTTTGGTTAACCGAATTAACCAAACTTTTTATTATTATATATAATATACAATATATAGAAATTTGATTTCATAAATATTTTATAATATATAATATATATTATAATATGTATGATAAAGTATATATTATTAAAATTTGGTTTTAGCCAAAATAGTCGAAAACCGAACCAAAAGTTTTGGTTTTGGTTATTTCAGTTTTTCTAAATTTTGGTTTTAGTTTCGATTTTTATTTTTTTAGTTCAGTTTTTAAAATAACCGAATGTTCACCCCTAGTCATGGTGTTAAACAACCCTAATTGTTCTAATTGTCTTTCTGATCATATTCTTGTTTTCTCCCTTCCCAAAATACTAAATGCATGTGTTAGTAGAGCTGTTTTCACATGGAACTAATTAGGGGTTGTTTGAAATTAGGAACCATAGAAGTAGCAAGGTTCTCGTGACCAAGAGAAAAATCTGAAAAACCAAATAAATAAAAGTTTAAGATGAACCAAGACAATAGTAAAAATCCAAACATAACATTTGATTAATGGTTGGATTATTGAATAACTGCTAATGCTTTGGATTTTTTTTAATATATGAAAATCTAGCACAACCAAAAGTTCACTCAAAAAAACAGATATGTAGTTTTAATATAAATAGATTTATAAAAATAATAACTCTTAAAATATATGAAAAACTAGAACAACTGAATCCTTCATGATCCATTATATGTTTTGCTAAATTTATAAAAATGCTAACTCTTAAAATAGCCATCCATCAATCAACAATACATAGAAAAATGAAAGAGGGAATGAATTACCTCAAGCCAAAATACAATGTTTTGTTGTTTGAGAGGACCTAAAGCAAAAAAAAAAATGATAATAAAAAATATCAACAAAAAAACAGTAGATCTGAGATCAATAGAACAAAAAATAGTTTGAGATGACCTGAAGCAAAAAAAAAAAAATATCAACAAAAAAAATAGTAGATCTAAGATCAATAGAACAAAAAATGGTTTGAACGTCATATCTGAGTTCGTGTTAATGTCCGATGAATGAACAAATACCATATCTATGTTCATGTTCATGTTGATGTCTAGATCTAGAACAAACAAATGCCAGAAGCCAGATCTAGAGCTTCAGCGAATGAACCTAAATGGCTGTAAAAGAGAAAGGAACTGGTGAACTCAAATGCCAAAAGCTAGATTTGGATGACCAAGTACAGACGGAACTGGCAATGAGATTTGGAGGGGAACCCATCCAATGAAACAAGACAAAATGGTATAGAAATGAACTAAAATGACGAGAGAATGCTAGATTAAAACTTACCTATCGACAAAAATGTCAAAGACAGTGCTGGAGATGTTATCATTGGCTAGCTGGAAGGAAGGAGGCCAAGTGTGGTAGGTCCCTCTCAACAATATTTTCTCATGATTTGCTTCTCTCAACGGGGTCTGTGAGACCCCACATATTGATTTTTGGGAACTTGCAACCTAGTTTTTTCTCTTCCTTTCCCATGGATTCTTTTGAAGCAAACGTATGCAAAAAGGAATATTCCCTAAAGATGCTTCCCTTCCCATGCGTTTCTCGACAACCAAACATACCATAAGTGCTAATGGAATGGGCAGCACCTATGGTGCATTTCCTACTCAGCTGCACTTTCATTGTAGCTACACCTGCAAATTTGACCACCGGGGCAAGGAGCAGCGCATCTGCACATGTGGTTACAACTTTCAATGGGATGGATTCTGGCTGACCTCACGCTGGAACGAGATCTACTCCTCACACTTAGGCGCCTAACATGCACATCTCCCATGAATAATAACACAAATACGAAAGATATTCCCAATGCATGATAGGATGTGCATGTGAGACACCTTATGTGAGTAGCAGATCCAGTCTCCCTAGCGCTGAATGGAGAAGCTCTCATCCTATTCAAACCAAAAAGGACATTTTCTAAAGGTAATTGGTAGGGGTGGTGCAAGATAATACTTAAACATTAAGGATATAATTAACCAATTAATACTTAAACAGTGGATTGATTAAGATTATTTTTGGCCTTTAAACAAGTAACTTAGTGGTGTCTAATAATAATCTAATATCTAACGTTCTGTTGAAACACATGTCATATGTTTTCAACGTTTGCTACTTTGTTCATGATCATGGTAAATGGTATATACTAGTAGGGTAAATTACAAAAACCCCCCTTGTACTATGGGGTCAGTGACAAAGTCCCCCTATATTTTTTTTCGCGACAAAGGTCCCCTGAGCTTTAGCCGTAAACAAAGGCCCCCTTCCGTTAACGTTCTCTCAGTTAATTTCGAAAAAAATTTCATCTAATTATTTGAAAATTTTTAAATATCCAAACTACCCTTTTTATACTGTTCATTGTGTTAGGTGAAATGGCTCCCAGAGAAAGAGAGCTTTCTTTGGTAAAGGTCGAAAGCTCGGTTTCTCAGGCGCTGCCAGAGTGGAGCAAAAGTCAAAAGCGAACCAACCGAGACCAATAGAAATCAATTCTAAACCAGTCATCTCAACAGAAATCAAATAAGAACAAAGTGCATCAAACCAAACAGTTACCTCGGGTGCTATGTAGTCTCTTGTTTCATCAGCTACAACAGAGGCGCTAGCATTATTGATTTCTTCAATCTGTTTTTGGAGCAAACCCTTAGTTGCCGTCTGTGGTAATGGGGTCAATTTGTTTTTCATGATTATAGGGGACTTGCCATTTACAGTTCTTCCTTGACTTCTGAGTATGTTTTCTGATACAGTCCATTTGTTACTTGTATTAAGCTTTGTGTCCTCTGTTGACTGAATGATGGTTTCTGCTATGGTCACTTCCCTGTTCCCATGATCTGTAGGGCCCTCTTTAAGAAGATTTTTGTTCTCTGCAACGATTAGTCCTTTGTTTGCAATGGTCATGGGTCCTTCCCTTGAATAACTAATGTTTTTTGCAACAAGCATTTTCTGGTTGACATTATCCATCACTTCCCGATTCAAATCAGTCATGTCCTCTGTATTAGGATTAACCAATGATATCCTTCTTTTGGATCAGCCATTGCTTCCTCTGTTATTTTCTGAAGCTCAGAATCTTCCCAGTCTTCCAAAATGATGATCTTGTTAATGGTATTCCAAGTTTACAGAACCCGATTTATGGCCAGGTTGCCACACAACCACCCCTGTAATTGCTTTGAGTATGAATTTGTATTGGATAGCCTTCCCAATAGGTATGTGACGTATGTCCTTTTCAACATAAAAGAACAAATATATCAGAATTCAGCAATCAAATAATATAGCATTCTAATCCCCACGATCGCCAGTACGACAATAGACATGCCCAGAGAACATAACAGTCTTCGACGGTCCCATTCCGGCAAACACCTGTGCGACCCATCTGGTCTCCAAATATCAATGTCCGACCCCTTAGCTCCGCTACTCACTAAATTGCATCCGTGTTGCTTCACTCGAACCCAAACTAAAGAAGAGTCGTTCCACTGGCACCCTCCCTTACGAGATATCAGGTTTTAAGAGAAAAAGTGCAATAAAAAGAGAAAAGAAAAAGTTTAATGTGGGTATTTTGATAATTTAACACTTTCCTTCATTCTGTATTTAAATATGCAAGAAAGAGTAAAAATTAGGAAAGTTAATTGAGATTGAGTTTTTCTTTTCTTTTTTTATTGATATCAATATTTTAAATAAGAGCGAAAGAATTTGTAGGGACAGGAAAGAAAAAAATTAAAACATCTTCCACATAATTTTCCTAGACCATAATTTTAATCCTACTATCACAATTTTTTTCTTTATTTTTATTCTCCCAATTACCGGATTCAGTGGACTCTTTGGTTCACGGGGCGCGTAAACCCTCACATAACGGCCGTTTAACATTAATTTATATCCATCCGGTTGAACCGGACGCTAAAAGACAAAAAATATCAACCTAACGACCACCACGATTTTTCTGTGCAAAAAATATCTCCCCTCCTGCCCTCTGCTGCCTCTGGGGAGCGGCACCAACTCCTTCTGCTACCGTTGCCGTCGATGCCGCTTGGTTGACCCCCGTTGTCGCCGGTGAACTGAATTAATCTCTGTCTCGCATTGCTGGTTTACTGTCTTCTTCTTAGTATCGTTTTGAACAGGTGGCCAACGCGTGAACCTCATTTTGAACAATTCGGACTCTCCCTCTCATTCTCCCATATCCGAACCTAACCCTGCCAGCAAGAAGACCACCAGCGATTTTCCTGCAAACGACAGTGAGAAAACCACCTCTTTAAATGCGTAATTGCCCCAAGCGTAAATATTCAACCAAGTCTATTCCAACAGTAATAGATGAGGGAAAGAGAAGGAGAGGAGCAAATAGAATCAACTAACTCGGAATAAAAATCAAGAAATCAATCGAAAACCATAAAATTACGCCACAATAGATTTTGGTGAAAATAAAATAAACAACGAATGAGGAACCATTATCTCTCCGGGAAACAACTTTCAGTTGGAGTTCTTCAGTCCGGTAAAATCGACAAATCGTTATGTCGACATATGGTATTACAAGGTTTCTGTGCAAACAGTCGTATGGGTTGCAAACAGAGATCATCCTGATTTAGATACCAACGGAGTTTTTACTATTGGAGACAGCGGCAATCTGTTGGTTTTAGATGGAAATGGAAATTCTCTCTAGTCCACGAATGTTTCAGCTGTATCGGGTAACTCCACTGCATATCTCACGGATTTTGGAAATCTTATTCTGAGTATTGGCAATGACGCTGGCGACACTGGAAATACATTGTGGTAGAGTTTCGATGATCTGACGGATAGCCAGCTTGAATCACAGAACCGGTAATACTCTTCTCTTCGTTTCATGGAAAAACGCCAACAATCCGTCAATTGGGAACTACTCCATGGGTGTTGATCTGATCCAGTTGGGTCTCCATAAATTGTGATGTGGGAAGGATCGAAAAGGCGTTGGAGGAGTGGGCAATGGAATGGCCAGACACCTCACCAAACACCTCCAATTCTCTTCTCACTATTGTTTCATCAACGTCCGTTGGCACAGAGCTAAGAAGCAATGCTCTTGTCGCTGTAGATGAAGGCGACGGAAGCGGTGGCGACAGTTGAGGTGGATTTATAATGTTTGGTCTGGGGTACGCCGCTAGAGGGGATGAATGGTAGCTTAATCTCCCATCATAGAAATGCATCGCTTGAACTCCTGTAGGTGGGAAGGAAGAAGGGCATGGGGGGGTAAATTTGCGGTGGAAGGAGAGTAACCTGGTTCTGCAGAGACCGATGGAATGCGCCAGTCCGCTGGAAACCATACTGAAGATTTTCCGGCGAAAAGCGAAAGCCGATGGGAGGGAAGTTCGAGTGAAATTCTAAATTTTAAAACGAGTTTCATTTTTTTTGTTTTTAGTGTCCGATTCAACTGGATGGATAGAAGATAACCGATAACGTCTGTTATGTTAGATTGCTTCAAAGGAGTCGACGTGCACGCTTCCTATTGGAGGGTTCACGCGCCCTGTAAACTTAAGGGTTCACTGAATCCGCGCTCCAATTACTAATACTCACGGGCGCCCCTGGCTATCCTGTTCAAACCAAAAAGGACATTTTCGAAGAAGGGTAATTGGTAGGGGTGGTGCAAAATAATCATGGTTTTAGAACCGAACCGGTCAGGGTACCGTTTTACGGTTCGGCGGTTCAACCGTCCGGGTTGAAAGATGTCATAAATAAATAAATAAAATACTTATATAATAAAAATACCATAGAAATTTAAATAAAATACAAAAAATACATAGAAAAATACAGGAAAAAGAATAAAAATATCTAAATATAAAAATAATAAAATACAGAAATTACAAAAAAAATATAGAAAAATTTTCAAAAAATACAAAAAATTTTCCAAAAAATATAGAAAATTTTCCAAAAATATAGAAAAAATTTCAAAAAAAAAATCCAACTGTGGTACTTAGACCCTTTGGCCTACTTGAAGCATCCATGCCAAAAGATATGTAGTCTAATAACCAAAAACCCAAGGCCCTAACGCAAGGCAGCTTGGATCCATCTTGCCTTGGGGTAGTCTAATAATCTGTAGTTCAGTACAGATCTGTATTTCCAAAATATCTGCAATTTTGTACATTCTTCAATAAAGGGGTAGTCTAATAAATATTAGTAATATACTTATAGTTGCAACCAAACACCACAACCTACATGTATATAAAGGTCTTTAAGGACAGAATTGCTACTAACTAATGAAACATTTCAGTCAAAATAGCTCACTTGTGTAATGGAAATTGGAAAGAAATGGCAATGTCCTTCTGACAAGTGGAAATGAAGTAGATCAATAAAGCATGTGTGAAAAATTGGTTTAGCACCTTTAATAAGCAAGATCTTTTCAAATCAAGAATCATGTAATTACAATCATAAGTCATAGTTTCTTTTTCATCATATATCAAACTACAGTCATATTCACCCATATGTTTGATGTAATGCAGCATTTTCAATAAACAAAAATTTAAGGTCCTAATAAATTACCTTCAATTAACCAATTGAAAATAGTAAATTTCCTTTAATCATAATGAAATCAAAATGATGAATACAAATGAAAATGGATTCATAGCATAAACATTTGGCTGTAATGGATTCATAGTAAATTTCCTTTACATGATTGAGCTACTTAAAAAATAATATCTGTTCAAAAAACTAGGGTGAAGGCATTGAAAGCTTGTGAGAAACAAGGAACTCTTGGCTTTAATAGCCCTGTTAACAAGCTTAACAACTTGAACTAAAGAAAAAAAATTGACATCATAAGGATGAGTAAAAGATGGAATCCTTGATCATGACTCTAGAATACATAAATGGATTTTACCCATCTTCCATGATCACCTTTAGCCCTTGTTCGCTTCAAAATGTTTGTCACTTTTTGCCTTTGTTCTTTGCTTGCTTCTTCTCGGAAGAGGGTTGAACAACCACCTTGTCTCCTTTTTGTTTCAGATTTTGCAAAGAATTCCATCCATTCATCAGTCATTATAAACACAAGTTCTTCCTCTTCTTCTTCTTCTTCTTCTATTTTTTCCATCAAGTCCTCTTCCCCCTACTTATTAGAAAATACCCATTATAACAGCTCAATGCACCTTATCATTAGTTAGATAGATAAAATTTTTAATTAATAAAAAAAAGTTATAACTTATAATTGAGAAACAAAATCATTTTTTGAGAAATACCCATTATAACAGCTCAATGCACCTTACCATTAGCTATTTTAGGCTTTCAGCTTCTACTTTCTTTGTATTTCTGACAAGCCCTTTTAACCTGTATTCCAAATCTACAAAGAAAAAGGTAAGAAAAACTTCTACCAGGCCATAAGCAATGCAAACTATAAAAGGAGTACTTTCTTTTTCACCTTATGGAAAGGGACCCCTTTAGATGGTCAAGTCTTTCAGAGTTTCCTTTGGACTTTCTGTTTAAAAACATTAAGAAGACAAGAAAAGAAATTTTGCAAAAGATTCTATACATATTGCTATAACATCGTGCATTCTTAATTCATCAAACATAATACTTAGATACTCAAAAATAAAAAAGATCATAAACACAAGTAACAAAAAGATAAAAAACCAAGTTCACCAAGTATTAAAAACAAATCCAAACATCAAGTTCAACATAGAGTTTGGTTCACAAATATAATCATCCAAATTCTCTAGATATACTGGCCCCACTTCTCAATGGTACCAACTACTAACCAAAGCCAGGTGGTATTTCACCATCATCTTCATCTTCATCTTCGGGAGGTTGTGTTTCATCTACATCTCCAACTTGGGTGTTGGTTGCATTTTCCTCCATAATTCCCGATTGCTCAATGAAAAATTCATCATCATCTAAAGAACGAAAATAGAAAATTAGAACTCAAAAAATAGCTAAAATAATCAAGTATGGAAAATGTCATTTGAGGTAATATCAATGATAGTTACCATCAGTCCTAGCTCTTTTTCTTGATGGTGATTCCATTATTGGAAATGTTGTTTCATCAGTTTTAAACATATCATCTTTCTCATTACCATCAAGTAATGGAGGATCCTCATCATTGTGCACTATCCAATCTTCCACAACATCAACGTGTTCATGCCCAATTAGGTCAAGACTTTCAGTTTTTCTCCTACAAATCAATAAATGATACATTAGATGCAATGCAAGTATAAAAAAAAGCAATCATGAAATATAAAAGTTAAAACACTTACCCATCTATCACATGCAGGTAGAAATGAACATATACTAAGTCATTGAGCCTTTGGTGCTCTAACCTATTCCTTCTCTTCGTGTGTATACGTTAAAAAACACTCCAATTGCGTTTACATCCAAATGAGCAACACACAGCTGAGGATCCGTACAACAATCCTTTTCAAATTTGGAGTGTCACAACCAAATCTTGACCACCATTCATCTATATACAATGAAATAAAGTTGATTTAATTTATAAAATAAAATAAAAAATTGAAATAATAAACATGTTATAAGAAAAAAATATTTATTACCTGGAGGCATTGACTTAAATGTCTTCACTAAGAAAGGTCTTCCAAAATTACCACGACAATTTTCAAAAAGAGTAAGCTCTTTGTTCAGCTTTATCTCTACATCATCTGATTTGATTGCAAGCTTTTCAATGACATCAAAAACTGCAGACATAACGGCCGGGGATTTAACTTTTGATTTCGGATCATATTGGAAGGCCGGGTTAAAATAATACCCTACAAGATGAAGTCTCCGACCCATTTGTCTGTTCCATCTTCTATCAATAATGTCCATGATTGGGTCATATTCAGCTTTCTTATAATTAAAAAACTTTTTCAGTGATTCTCTTGCCTTCAACATTGCATGATACATATATCCCATTGCAGGCCTAAACTCAGAATTTACAAGTCTCAATGCACTAACAAGAGGTGATGTGAAACCCATAATCATTTTGCATTGTGCTCAAAATTCAGAATCCAAAACTATTTGTATTATTTCCTTCCCCTTTACATCTTTTGCATACCTAGAATTAATCCCCCCCCCCCCTTTAAAAGTCTTTTGACAATAAAGACATGTCATTGACTTTGATCCATTAAGAGGGTTTAACTTTAAGGGAAACATGCTCCCAAGCAGAATCAGTTTTTCCCCTAACATTTGATGAAATGGACTCTTATGATGGAGCTGGATCAGATGTATTAGCATTTAGACTTTGTGATTCCATCATCTTAGTTCAATTAAAGAAACCCAACTCAAAAATAAATTCTTTCATACAAACATAAAATATAAAATTTAAAACCTTGCATTGACTAAAAGAACCAACCAAAATGTAAAATCGCTCCATATAAGCAAAAAATAATTAAGCAAATACTTAAGCAAATAATTAACCAAAATGTAAAATCACTCCATTAGAAATGAAAGTAAATTGCTTGCAAAAATTTAAGCAAAACTTTCACCATCTGATCATCATATGAAAATTAAGCAAAATATGCATATGAAAATTAAAAACAAATTAAACAAGATTAATTAAACAAAGAACTAAGCATATGATCATCAAATGAAGTTTAAGGATTCAACAAGGCATATAATCAACAAGAAACTGATACAAAAATACAAGCAACAACTTTCTGCTAGTAAATCTATCAATTTATCATCTACTGCTGATGAACCAAATGAAGAACAAACAGGGGCTGATGAACCAAATGAATCAAAAAAATTCAAAAAATCAATTAAATCATAAAAAAATAAAAAAATTATACCTTCAGGGTTTCACTGCCGAGTGCCGGTAATGGTGGTGTGACAGTGGATTTGCTGCCGGTGGGCTCGGGTAGTCGGGCTTGGTCGCAGGCAAGTTGCCATTGCAAGCCTACAAGTGCTGAGTGCCGAGTGGATTCGCTGCCGCTGCAAGCCTGCAAGTCAAGCTTGGGCTCGCTAGTGCCCAATGCCGAGTGCCGAGTGCTGCTGCAAGCTCGTCGTCCGCCCATGCAAGTCGCCGTTGCAAGTGTTGGATCTTCTCGTCGTTGGACGCCGCTGCAAGTGCTGGGGTGAGGGTGACTTTTCGCCACTGCAAGCTCACTGGTTGCCATCGGTGTGTATCGCCATCGGATCCTGGAGGTGAGTCGCAAGTGATCGGTTGGTAGGGTGTGAGGGTTGAGAGGACTGAGGAGTGAGGAGGGAACTCGGGAAAATGGGAAATAACCCTAAAGCTAAAGGGAAAACCGAATAAGGGATTCAAACTGGTTGGGATATAATAAGTATTTTATTTTTTGTTTTTTTTTTATTTAAAACATTATAAATAAAAATATCAACAACACAAACCGCTGCCCCGGGTCAAACGGTTTAGCGGTCCGATCGCCTAGGTCAGCGGTTTTTTGACTTTTCAACGTTTTTTTCAATTTTCCGGTTTCTAGTAAAACCGGACCCGGATGGCTGACCGATTACCGGTTTTCGGTCCGACCGTCCGGTCCGGGTTTGAAAACCATGAAAATAATACTTAAACATTAAGGATATAGTTAACCAATTAATTAAATCATTAAGGGTAATTTAATAAATTTGCCCTATAAGTAATTTGGCCAAACCCACGAGTGGCAGGTCCTTCGATGACGACGACAGGGAGAGAGGGAGTCTCCACGATTCCCGGCGGTGACATCTCCTTTCATCTTTTAACCAAACGACCGGTTTCTTCCATTCCTCTCTAACTCCTTGTAGTTGCAGGATTCATTTCCTCAAATTTCTCTTTCCCCCTAGAACGATCCTTCTTTCGTTGCTTACACATTAGATCCTTATCTGAGAACACTAACCCTAACCCTAATCAGCACAGAACCTTCCTTACGTCTCTGCATTCGACATGGAATTCCGGTATCAACCAGTCGAAGACAGGCCTTCGACGTTCTTTTCTTCAACAACTACCAATAGTTACTTCACTGAACAGGCATTGCGCGGTAAATGTTCACAAACCCATCTTTCGTTCTCAATGATTTCGTTTCTTGTTTTCGAAGTTAAATGGTTTTGATTCTTTTTTTTTGGGTTGTTGGGTTCAGTGGGATTGATCAGTGACAATAGAAGCAATGAAGTTGTGAGGGATGCGGTCGGTGTTAGAGAAGCGGTTAATAGGGAGCTGGAGAAAGAGAGGATTAGAGCGGAGCTTATCGCCGCAGAGGTGGCGCGTAGACGGGTTCTTGAGGTAGAGGTAAGGATGGAATTACAAATGGAGCGAGAGTTAGCAGCGCTGCGTAGACGAGAAGGGGTTTCCTCTATTCTTTCGGATCCAAGGATCCCGTTGATGCATCACCCCAACGGTGGTAGAGTTGAGGAGAGAATGCCCTTAACGTCATTCAGCGAAGTTGACATGCGGTATCCGGAAGGTAGTAGGCTGGAGGAGAGATTGTCTTTTCCGAGCCGCCTAGAAATTGGGATGATGCATCCAGAGGGTAGTAGGGCTGAAGGTAGCAGGGTTGCTGATAGATTGTATTTCCCGGGTCGCCCTCAAATTGTCGAGGGGTTGCAATTCCAGCGCCATCCCGAGACAACTGAAATTAGTAAGGGAAAAGCTGTTTTCTTGGTGAGTGCCTTACCCCTACATTGCTTGGATTGTTTGATAGGTGGATTCTTTGCTCGATATTGATAGCTTGTATGCATACCAAATAAAAAAAGTCTTTTTTGATAGTTTATAGTGATAACTATTAGTTTGGGTTCTTATTCTCGTGACTGATCTATGGATTCATATCTTCTGTTCTCTTGTTCTTGCTTTTATGACCGAGTACAAGTTATCTTTCTTTCTTCTTTTAAATATATTTTCTAATATTAGGTTTTACTGTTCTTAAGTGAAAAAAAATATTAGGTTTTACTGTTAGTTTTAAGCTGTAACACTACTCCATTTAGTGTAGTTGAGTATGAATTGAAGCTCTTTGTTGCTTATGTAGTCTCCTTGAATTCTTTTAGTGGCATTGCTTTGGCTACTGTCTTTGACTCTTCTCTATTCTATTTCACAACTATAGTACAAGGCATTCTTCTTCCTTGCTCAAAAGAGATGTTGGGAAAATAAAAGATTTTGTCATATGTGGACCTTGACTGTATGCTTTTTAAACTTTGGTGTGTTTGACAGTTTGAGTGACTGCAAGGTTCAAAGTATTGATTGTATTGGTTTTCAGGGCCACCACAACGCCTAATATAAATATTTATAAGTTTTGATTTTTATTTTTTAAAAGTCTAATGTGTGATGTGACGGGTCACCTGCCAAAACGTTAAGACCAAAACATAAAAAAATAAGCCAAAACTCTCAATATGCAAATTTTGCATATCAAGAGTATCAATACTTTGAACCATGATTGCATATGTTATAACAGTCATATTGTTCATCATCCTTTGTTTCCTAAATGTGTTAGTTTTTGATTTCTTAGGATAAGCATACCTTTTCTAATCAAGGTCCATTTATCATCAAGCATTCATTGCCCACATTTTTTTTTTGATAATTCATTCATTTCCCACATTTCTACTTATACTTTGAATGCATTACCCTTAATGTAGACCCTGTTCTGTTTTATTCACAAATATTACTTTTACTACTTGTCTTCTTTGATTAATCTCATTCTCAGATGGTATATGTTGAGAAGGTAGTTGACATCAATCACTAAAGACAGTTAAGTCTTTAGATGGGTTTTTTTGCAGGCACAACTTAGAGAATGATTAGTAATTTTCTCCCAGAAAAAAAGATTAGTTAGAGAGTTGTTTTTGAAGTGGGAAAGCTAGGGTAAGGGCTGGCTATATATAAATGTGGAGGATCCTTTATTAGAAAATAGAAATTGAAAAAAGTCATTACAAAAGGGAATCCCACCTTTAGGAGAAACCTAAATGATTGGGAGGTAGAGCCTTACATGTAGGTCTGCAACTTGGTCTGGATGAATCCAGCCCAAACCCGACCCAGAAAAGTTGGGTTGGGTTGGTTCAATCCAATTTCACTTTGGGTTGTTATAGACAATCTACTTGCAACATGTGCAACAAGTGTATTGAATCGTTGGATCATTTTTTACTGCATTATGGGTTTACTAGGAAGATGTGGGCCAGAATGTTGGGCATCTTTGGAGTACAGACCTGTTTCCCAGCAACTAAGGAGGCTTTCCTATGGAGTTAGCAGTTGACGGGGTTGAGCAGAAGAGGGGCAGTGATTTAGGGTTTATACCTTTGGCCCCGGTATAAAGGCCCTATGGGCAGGATATTTTCCTGGGTAGCAGTACATAGAAGCATTATGCCATCGGGGATATCTTTTATTAGCTCCTTACTTTCCTTTACATCCTTTGTTTTTTTGATAGATTTTACATCCTTGTTTATTATGTGTTATGCATATACTTTTTATAACTAACAGACATCATGGTTGATGTATCCTAGGAATTGCATTAAATGCAACCCCTATGGGGAGTAAGTGAGACCTGTTCATCCCTTGCTTAGCTAGTAGGTCTGCCAGTCCATTAGCCGTTCTCCCATTGAACTCTTACCTGTTAAATTAGAAGTTAGCCACTTGAATCTTCTCAACACCCCCTGAAAGACCAAGCTACAGTCTCCGGTTCTTTCAAATTCAGCCACCCAGTTACCACTTTAGAGTCTCCTTCAATGACCAAACTCCTGGAGCTCAACTCTCTAGCAATTTGTGCTCCCTGTAAAACAGCTTGTACCTCTGCACTAGCCACTAACCGCATCCCTCATTCCAGTTGGACCAGAGAATGAAGCAACAATCTGGCCCTCTGCATTCCTGAATACACCTCCAATACCAGAAGGCCTAGGATTATCGAGGCTGCTTCCATCAAAGTTTAGCTTTATGAAGCCTTCTCCTGGGGGCTTCTTTTTTTAATGTTCTAATTTATACTTTTATATATTCTATCTTGTTACTATTGGTTTAAGTTTTTGGTTCTTAAAATACCTTTTTCTAGACCTCATATTCCTGCATAAACCAACCTTTTGTTTCTTCAAGTGATTAGACCAATCAACCGCTAATTCTTCCTCTCGATTTTTTCCCTATTAATGATATGACAACATTCAGCAATACGTTGGATTGTTTCGTACTTACGAGCTACTTTCTTCTTCAACCACCCTAACATAAATCTTGTATACAATACCTCTCTGTACCTTTAAACTCTCTTACACATGATGCCTGCGAACACCTATTTCAGCCATCTGTGTGTTCCTGTTCAGATATCCTGCAATCCTGTTACAACTAATATTTATCAGGTTTTACTTTTTCAGTAGTACAAGAGTAGTATCTACCTTTATCTGCATATTTAGATGATGTCATAGGCCCTAAGTATCTGAATCAGATCATCAGGTGGTTAATTCATTATATTTTAAATAATTTAGAAACCATTTCTGTTGGATCGTTAGAGAAGTTCTTTTCTTATTACATAGATAGTGTCAGGGTGAATATTTTTTAGGACTCTTTTTCATCAATGTGTTGATTCTTAATCCAATTCTTATCTATGTCATCATCATCACCATTAAGTCTAGAGCAAGGTTTAAATTTCGACACAATATACCTGATATGGGGTGCATGGTATCATATCTTTGAATGACCAATATGGGATATGGTGGGAAATAGGTAGTATCATCTTTTTCCACCATATCATACCTGTATTGGCCATGTATTAGGCGTATTGATGGCATGTTGGGCATATTGGTTGAACTGCTAAGTAAAAGATATAGACAAAAAGCAAAAAAAAGGGGGGGGGGAATGAAGGTTTCTTTCCCCCAAAATAAGCCATTTCACCCTCAAACAACTCTAAAACTTGAAACCTCATTCTTTGCAAGAAGGCACAAGAAACAAGTGTGAATCATCAAGGTTTTTGAATAATTTTTCAAGTTTTGGAAAATATTGCAAAAATAGATAAGTTTTTTTTCAAATTTTCTCTTAATATCTTGTGATTTCTTGTTTTCTTTTTGCTTGAATGCTTGAAAATGTTTAAATGTATGTTGATCTACATTTTTGTGTTGAAAATCATAGTTTTTTTTGGTGTTATAGTAGATCTATGGAAATTTTATGAAGAAATTTGGGAGATCTATATTGAAATTTCTTGTTCAAGTTTTTTGTTTTTAATTTTTTTGTAATATTTGGAATTAAATAATAAATATTAGTTATTTATATTTTCTTGTGATCTGCCCATAAAGACTATGTATGTTATTGATTTAATGATCTATGATATCCATAGAGCAATTGAAAATTTTTCTTCAATAATTAGTTTTTTGATTTTTTATATTTTTTAGAGTTAAAAAATAAATAATACTTAATTATATTTTTATGATTTAATCATAAGGGTTGAATATATTGTAGATCTATGGATGATCTATCTTATCCATAGAGTTTTTTTTCTTCAATAATGTTTTTGAATATATTGTACAATGGTTTTTTATTTTTGATTTTTTGTAATTTTTGGAATTAAAAAATGGATAGTAATTATTTAAATAAGAAATAATTATTCATTATTATTTCACTTAGAAGTTGTGCCAATGTATGCTTTATGGTTGCATAGGATAGTTGGGCTTTTCCCATCCCTTAAAAACGTAAGAATTACAATTTATAAATTATAGTTAAGCATAGTGTTTTTTTAATGAAAATTATAATTGACTATTTACCCATCTTGCTACTATCTGTGTTATCCAGTAATGAGGACTTCTGTTTATTCATTAAGTGGGTGTTTGACAACACAAGTGGTTTTGTTTTTCTAAAACAAATCACCACATCATAAAAAACAATACAGTTTTGCTGATGTGGAAGTTGTTTTTATTTTGAAAACAAAACCATTCACGTTGTCAAGTGTCACCCCCTAAGTAGTCTGTTGAGTTCCATTTTTTGTGTGTTTTGTCAGACAAAACCAGTTTTTTCCCCTTTTCCTTCAAGTACTTTTGTGTGTGTTTTCTGTAGCCTTTGTGGTTTGAATATGGTCTGTCAAAATGGTAATGAATACTCCCAGTAATTCCTACATAGAATGCATTGACAGTACCTCTAGATTTGTGGTAATGAATACTTGGAGTAACTTCCTCCAATAGGAACCATACATTACATTTAGGATGACTTTTCCACCATTTAAGTGCTTTTGTGTGTGTTTTCTGGAGCCTGTGGACTGAGTAAGTCTGACAGTGGTAATAAATGCTCAGAGTAATTCCAACATAGCATTCATTGACACCACCTCTGTAGTTGTGGTAATGAATACTTGGAGTAATTCCTACAGTGGCCTTTTTTTTCCCTTTTCCATTTAAGTACACTTTTATATGTGTTTACTGGAGCCTTATGGGTGAATACTGTCGGGCAAAGTGGTAATGAATACTTGGAGTAATTCCTATATAGCATGCATTGACACCACCTCTGGATTTGTGTTAATGAATAGTCTTGAGTAATTCCCATAATAGGGACCATATATGCATTTATGATGACCTTTTGTTCTCTTTTTATCCTTCTCATTTTAAGTACTTTAGTGTGTGTTTTGCTGGAGCTTTTGTGGATTGAATATGGTCTGGCAAAGTGGTAATGAATACTTGCAGTAATTCCTACATAGCATGCATCGACACCACTGGATTTGTGGTAATTTACAGTTATATGTCTTTCTGCAATATGGATCCAGTATTTTTTGTTATCCTCCTTGGAATCATGTTTCTACATTTTTTGTTCTAAGCAATATGCCGTGATTGTTGCACATGGACTCGTTTAGATGGTTACATTGTATATATGGATATAGAGGATCTCCCACCAGGACTGATAAGAAAAGGATCTCCTGTAAGGAGGTAAATCCCTTGACTGTGGTCCTTTGCAGGATGGACAGTCTGGGGAAAGAATCCTACAAGAACATCTAAATTATCTTAAAAAAATATCTTTTCTAAGGTTTATTTATCAAAAAAATATTATCTTTTCTAAGGTTGTCATTTTTTTAAGTTTAAGACCAGTTGAAAATGTGTTGCTTCACCATTATTGGAAAGAAGGGAGGAAAAAAGAAACAGAGGATGCAGTCACATGTTGGACGTTGCAATGGCCTCCATCGTCCACCAGAAATAATTAATCTTGGTTTCTTACTGATGGACGGTTTCTGATTTTCCATTGCAGGCTAAGCCCTTGAAAACTAGTCTTGCAGGAATGAGGAGGAAAGAAATAGCACTGGCAGCAACAGGTGCTGGTGAGCTTTCTATGGCAGGTTCAAAGAAGAAATCCCAGAAAGAATGGAGCTGTGCTATCTGTCAAGTTAGTACAACAAGTGAACAAGATTTAAATGATCACCTCCAAGGGAGAAAACACAAGGCGATGGAAGCAGAGTTAAAAGCTAATAATGTAACAGGAAAGAATACTGGCATCTCCACTTCGTTGCCAAAGAAAATGGTGAAGCCCACTAAGCTATCCACTAGTAGTCGGAAAACAAAGCAAGGTAAGCAAAAAGGAGCGAGGAAGCAGCAAAATGAGAAGATGTTAATGCAGAGAAAACATAAGATAGAGGATTCAAAGAAGCAAAATGGGGACGAACCATTACTAAAGAAGCAAAAGACGGAAGATTCTAAAATGAAAAATGCGGAAGCACCAGTTCCTAAAAAGCGAAAGAGAAAAGCTTCCAAGAAAAAATTTACACTATGGTGTGAAATGTGCAAGGTGGGGGCAAATAATGAATCTGTGATGGCTTCTCACAGAACAGGAAAAAAGCACATGACGCAGCTAATGCAACTTGAGCAAAATGTTGGGGCTGCCTCTGCAACCACCACCGCTACAAGGCCAGAGGCAACTGAAAGAAAAACCAATGTTGAATTGGCAACCAAAGAAACAGAGAAAACAAAGGAAAGGGTTAATGGGAAAGAAGAGGTAGGTGGGGTGGAGGAGGCTCATGATGTGGAACCAGTAGAAAATTTGACAGAAGTTGAAGCGACTGATAGGCCACTGGGGGTTGGAACCAGCAGAGAGACCAGTTGATGGTTCAGGGCGGTCTTCATGAGTAATGGAGAGGTGCAGGGAAATTATCAAAGATAATTCTTCACATATAACTAGACAAAAGGGACTGCTATGGTCAGCTTGTTCATAATTTGACACCTCGTTTATAGTTTCTTATTTTATTTCATCCAATATCATCATCGTCGGTGCCAGCATTGATATCTTTACCATTGGAGGGCTCTGGTAGCCTCACTTCACATCCTGAACCCGCGATTAGCGTGGTCTGGTCTCCCATAGTTTCTCAATTTTCTTCCGAATTCACATGTGAGTGAATTTAGGAGGTAGGATTCCAAGGATGCATTTGCCTTTTTTCATTTTTAAGGTTTGACGCGATCAATGCATAAAGTTAATCAAAATAGGATTCTAAGTTTGTTTTGTCTGAAGTACAAACAACAATTCAAGTATTCAACATATCTCCCTGTTGGCCTAATTAATTAGTGTAAACTCAGTTGCTTGAATGTCAATGCAGTATCCTAAATTTTAATGGGTTATAACTTGATCAGGTAGGCAGTTGTCCTGTCATGGATATAAACTAAATAACAAATAATCTACGGGTCTCGGTGGCAATCTCATATTTTATATTAGGGTACCCTTTATTATTAATTCCTAAAGGCTACGTGAACTCATGCACCGTTGCGTAGGGACCAACGACCAAATGAGAAATGAAACGGATGAATCAAAACCATTTTTCTATCCATAATCCAGTTGAGAAATTTCAAGTCAGCGAAGCTTTATATTTTTATTCATCTTCTGTTTTTCTGTTTCCCTTCTGTAAGGATTGTTCTGCTACTATATATATATATATAATGGTGGACGTAGAGATCAATAATCAGACTCCTTGACATGGCAACGCTAACTAGTCTCCTGTATTCTTTGGCATTCTATGCAACCCTTCTCATCATTCCCACAGCCTGCACCTGCAGCCTGGGTTATGATCTGGGGAAGCCGAAAAATCATGTGCCCTTCTTCATCTTTGGCGATTCCTTCTCGGATGCCGGAAACAACAATTACATCAATACCAGCACTATCGTCCAGGCAAATTACTGGCCATATGGAGAAACCTTATTCCAGTACCCCGGTGGGCGCTTCTCTGATGGTCGCCTATCGGTGGATTTTATTGGTGCAATCCTCTCTCTCTCTCTCTCTCTCGTTGAAGCTGATAAAACTAGTAATAATAAACATGAATAAGTACGTAGTTGTGTTGTGATGATCGATGGTGCTTATATTGCAGCGGAATATGCAAATATACCGTTCATTCCACCATTTCTACATCCTGGCGTTCATCGGTTCAGTGACGGAGCAAACTTCGCCTCTTCTGGAGCTGGTGTTCTTGTTGAAACCTATCGAGGACTGGTAATCAACCTCAAAACGCAGCTGAGCTACTTTAAGAAGGTGGCAAGAGGGTTGAAACAGGAACTGGGGGATGATGAAGCTAAGAAACTGTTGTCAAGAGCAGTTTACTTAATTAGCATTGGAAGCAACGATTACATGTTTCCTTTCTTGGCCAACTCCACCATTCCAGCGTCCTCTCAGACACAATATGTGGGCAGGGTGATTGCCAACTTCAGCAGTTTCATACAAGTAAGGGCGAAAGAATTTTGACTCCCTTTAGAAAGGAGAGGGAGTGCTACACTCCTGTTTTTTTTGGTTTCTTTCGTTTGCTAATTTGAAAAATCGGTGGCTGCATATGATTTGGCAGGAAATATACAAGATAGGAGGCAGAAAATTTGGTTTCATCAGAATAGGGACGTTGGGTTGTCTTCCAGCTCTAAGAATAATCAAACCAGAAAATAAAGGAAGCTGCTTAGAAGAAGTCTTAACACTCTGCAAATTACATAATAAAGCTCTATCGAAACTCCTCATAAAACTCGAGAGAGAGTTGGCAGAGTTCAAATATTCAAATTACGATTTCTATACATTCCTCAGCCAACTAATGAAGTACCCCTCAAAATATGGTACGTTAGTTCAATCGAAATTTCCCCAATTTTCTTCTCTTCTGTTAAATATATGCTAACATCTGTGATTAATGAAAATAAAAAGGTTTCAAGGAAGGAGAAAATGCATGTTGCGGTACAGGACGCTTTGGGGGAGTCCCCAGTTGCGGTGGAAGAAGAGCAGTGAAAGAATATCAGTTATGTGATGATCCCAATGACTATGTGTTTTGGGATTCTTTCCATCTTACTGATAGAGCATACCAACAAATGGCAGAGCAGATGTGGAACGGAACCAGTCCTATGGTGGAAGGAAATTACAATATGAAGAGTTTCTTCGAGTCTGTTGCACCATAATCATAGCTCTTAGCTAATCTCTCTCTCTCTCCGAGATATCAAATTAAAATAATGGTGCATTCCTCTAGGCCAGGTATTACATCAATAAATGAATTGAGCCAAATATGTAATTTCTTCCATCTCTCTATTGTGTGTGTGTGGTATCATCAATGAATTGAGCCAAAAATGTCATTTCTTGTGCAATTGATTTTTGGTGAGTTCTATGTTCAAATTGCATGCTAGTATGTGTCATTACTCATTAACACTGTTGTGGGAATCCCAACTTAAATGTGAAATTCGGGTGCGAATCCGGGTGGATTGTGTGAATCCATTTTAGTAGTGAAAAGGTCAAATATACGTAAAATCTCAAATGGTGCGAGCCCCTAGGATACACAGTGTAGAATCACAGGTGCCAAGGCCCAAGACTACAGATTAATTCACAGTGATAAGCCAAAAGAATGCAGTCTCGAAGGCAATTCAAAATTAAATAAATTAAGAGATACTAAGAATGAAATAAAAAGGAAGAAAAGTGGACTACACCTGAACCCACCGTTAGCATAGGCTAGCCGGTTGAACCGGCCACAATAAATGAATTAAACGAAAATTTGTATTTTTTCATTTGCACTTCTATGCATTTGTATTAATACAAATAAATTGCATTGCAACCAAACACATAGGAACATAATATAATGAGTGAGCAGATCCTCATGTTGAATATGAATTGGATTCGTACTGCTGCATCCACCACAGATTTCAATCAAATTTTCCTTTTGATTTTTTCCCGATCAAAACGTGGAATAGATCGCAACAAAAATTCAAGCCACAACATGTAAATGGGTAGAAAGTTGGAAGCCAACCCTAAGCCACCCATTTTGATCCACTTAAATATTTAAACTCATGTTGACATTAGAGAAATGGGTTCAACTATGATATGGGAAAAATAACTGACCAATAAACTGAAATCATAAATGCGGGAGGAAATAAGGTGTTATGAGTTTTGATTTGTCAAAACTCTTTTCATATCATATCTTTTCTGCATCAAAGATTTTTCCAATTATATTTATTGCCTTATTGGTGAAGTTGATTTATTTGTTTCATTAATTAAAGAATTATAGTTGGTTCAAGTCTAATGGAAGTGATATTAAACTCGGTTTAGCATCACCAAATTGCACGATTACTGTGTTAACCATGAAGCAACATTGTTAAAACTCTTGCTACATGTCTAGAATAATCTCCTTTTGATGAATTTTTTTTGGATTGAAATACATAAGCTTTTAATCCCTAATATCACCAGGAAAATCTCCATATACAAACTACAAAATAGGTTATAAGGTTGATACAGATATGTGGAATAAATATATTGTTGATTCAAAAGTTTCCACAAAACCACAAAAATTCATAAAGAAAGCGTCAATCTCTCCTGTTGCCTTGTCAATGCCCATTTCTTCTTATCAGGGAATCGGAGGGTCTGGTGCTGGGAGAATTGGTGTTGGTTTTCCTTCACCAGCACCAGGAGGATATTGTAAAAAGAGCACCCTATCAAAAATGATAAAAGATGTGTTAAATTGAGTCTTTGTAGGCTTCATACAAAAAATATAACAGATTTCACCGAAAATAAATTGCTTATGTACCTTTGATATACAAGAGACAACAAAAGAACAATAAGACATAAGCGCAAAAGAACCAACAACCTCATCTTTGCTGAATTCTGATCCTCTTCATACCTGCAATTATATCCATTTCTTTCTTTCCATGTTTCAGACAAGTCAAATCCCTCCAAGTCTTTCCATATTTTTTTTTGGGTAAGAAAATCCTTCTGGGCCTGGGTCATTTAATTGATTAATTTATCTATGTCTTACTTCAGTTTTATGACTTTCCTATGCATTTATTAGTCCTCAGAGACCTTGGATTCACTCCACCAGTTTCAAAATTTTGAATGTTGAAGACATATATAGCACCAATTTTTATTCATCTAAATATTTATTTATCAACATATTTTCACAATGTATTAACTGATATTTTCATTTTTCTTACAGTATATTCCAAGGAGAAGATATATCAAATTACTAATTATTACTAAACGATATTTTCATGTACTCTCTTTTAATTCAAGTTTTCCATTTTTTCTCCATTTTTCATGAGAAGTATTTGAGTGAGCCGGACAACACAAGTACACAACCCGTTACATGACCTCTCAAAATTTGTAAAAAATATAAAAGGCCATGGGCCCATGGTTTTTTAATATTAAAAGGGTCATTTACTAGAACACCACCTATTAGTAAGGATGTCAATGGATTGGTTTCGGATTGGACCCCGTCCAGTCTAAAATCAATTTGGACGGATTGAACAGACCAACAAGACATTGGACTGGACCAATTCAGTCCAAAATATTTATTAGATTGGATTGGACTTGGTCTGTCCGTAACAAATTTATTTGGATAGGGTTGGATTAAGTCAATATCTGGTCCATTAATATAAGATAAGAATATATTATCAATGGACCGGATTTGAATTAAAATCAATCTAAACTAAAATGAATTTAAACAAATTAGACGGTCTAAACATTGAATTGAACTGATCCAAATTGATCCAAAACATTCATTAGATTGGATTGGACCTGATCCATTTATAATGGACTTACATTGCACTGGATCAGATTGGAGACCCTATTAAAAAGGGTGTTTCAATAAAAGACCCTATTAAAAAATTATCCCTTTCATATCAACATTTTAAAAACTAGAATTGGGGCCAAAATCAACATTTTATTTATTTATCTTTTGACTGATTTGGTCAAATGATAAGGTTAAAAATATTATTTCCTACTCCCAGTGATAAATAAAGCGGTTTCAAATTATAGCGGGTGCCTCAATAATATGCAAAGCATAGGGCGGATTTTAGTCAACACGTGAAAACATAGGGGGTGTCTTAATTTTTATTTTTTTAATGACCCATATTAAGATGCACGTCTAAGCATTTAATATGAATGTGTGTATGAAGTTGAATACAAAAAAAAAAAAAAAAAAATGTATGATGGGGCACAATAGTAATTTTGCATTCTTATCATATAATAATGTGGGGCAATTTTAAATAATTTTCAGTTTTCTACTCATATTGTAATGGGCCTCATTTAGATTATAATATTTTTATTCTAGAAAAAGGTGAATAAAACAAATAGCTAGCAAATATGAATGTGTGTATGAAGTTGAATAAAAAAAAATGTATGATGGGGCACAATAATAATTTTGCATTCTTATCATATAATAATGTGGGGCAATTTTAAATAATTTTTTTAATATTTTTATTCTAGAAAAAGGTGAATAAAACAAATAGCCAGCAATGTCAGCGACTCATTTCAAGATAGATGAATTTTTGACACGACACGGAAGTGAGACGAGGCATGTGTGAACAAGACTATTATTCTTGCTGCCCACGCGCCTTCAATTAAGACTATTCTTGATGATATGATGGATTTTGCATGTACTAATTTAAATTTGAATTTGTTAAGAATGTTAGATATTCAAATTTGATTAAATTTGAATTAATTATTAATTGAAGAAAATATATAAACATTTTATACAACTATTTTATTTTAATGTATATTTTAAACAAAATTAGGGGTATATGTGTAGTTTTACAAAACAACATAATTGGCTAATATAAAATATAAAATTACGAAAATGCAATATATAGGGGGTAATCCAAATTGAGAAAATGTATGATGCAGAAAAGATATAATAGGAAAAGAGTTTTTATCAATCAAAACCCACCCATGAATTTTGATAAATAACACTTTATTTGTTCTCACGTTTGTGATTTCAGTTTATTGGTCAGTTATTTTTCCCATAACCACCATTTGCACTTCATCTGAAATCAGATGTTCCCCATTCATTTTTGAATGTTCATATATAGCTAATTTTTCAGGACTTGTCAAACAATCAAATTACAGGTTTGATACCTGTTCAACTTATGACCAATCCTAAGAATGTTAAGTTCTTGAACCTCACCAAAAGTCATTTTGAAGGATCAACTCCCATGGAAATCAAGAGTTAGCTAAACTTCAACAGCTGAGGCTAGGAAAAAACAATAAACTGAACGGTACAAATTCCAACAGATAATAGCCTTTTGTCCAACCTCAGGAATCTTGAACTGCAGGAAAATCATTTTCATGGGCTTATACCATCTTCTATAGGAAAGCTTACCACGATTCAGGAACTAAATCTATAGAAAGCAGGCTTAAATTCCAGTATCTCAGTTGGCTTTTGCAGCAACTTTACTCCCCTTGAGCTGTCAGAAAATAACCATGCAGGGCCCTTGCCCCTTCAGTGGCACCCCTAAGCCAAATTCTTCTAATTGGACAAAACTCCTTCCTTGCTACTTGATACCAACAACTTGACTGGAATAATCGATCATGAAATTGGGTATCTACATAAGCTTAAAGCTTGGGTACTTGTACCTATTCAGTAACCAGTTATCAGGTTCCATATTTGGTGAACGTCAAAGCCTCAGAATCCACCTGAAGCTAGTTACCTACATAAACAACTTTTTGCCTCACCACCAAATGGAGCTTGTTCTACTTTGACTGGCATCATCTTCTCACCCTCTTCCCCTTCTATGTTGGGCTGAGAATCAATTAGAACATGCTAAGCAACTATCTTCACCTCTAAATTCTTTCCTTTCATTCTTCAAAATTTTCCTTCTAAACCTTACCAACAACTTAACTTTCTTATTGGAACTTCTTTGAGTCATTCATTTAAATTTGGAACCACCTTTGTTCCCAATTTTTTTTTAATCATTCTAAAATTCATGGATTATTGATCTTTAGTGTTCTCTGGGCCTTGTTAGATGGCACTACAACCTCGACCTATCTCATACTGTTGAGACCAGACCTAGTGAATGAATCTGCTCCTTGGGCATTAGTCCACAATTTATCGTATGAACTGACATTGTACGTAACCTTTAGGCCCATTTGACTCCCTGCTAGACTCAAAATTTGAATGGACTTGGACTGAGGCTCGAATCCAAAATAGTGTAAAGTTAGGCCCGATGGGCCACCCCCACCCGTGAAAAGATCTACTCCCCATGGTCACCCCTAAGCAACTATCCAAGGCAAAACCCACTAAAAGATCCAAATTGCACTCCACGATATCTACGGATAAACACCCTAAAGCACAAAATTCAAATTTGAATTTCTGCCTACGACTACCACACTAGTGCTTTATACCTCCTCTGATGGAACTAGAGCAAGAGATGGGATCTCCTCCCAACAAAAGCTGTCCAAACACGCTTTCAACATGATCTGTGTCTTGTGAGTTCCTTACTTTATTACATTTGTCTGTGACTTTTGTTGGGTTTGGCTTTCTGCACACAAAAAAAATCCCTCAAGAAGCCACTCAAGTCCTTCCGTCTTCTTAGAACCCAGAATGCCTTCCAAGACTAAAAGAAAACTTGTTCTCATTTTCTCAACATCGCTTGAGATAACATCACACGTGTCGGTGGATTGAACACAATAATCAGCTGATGTGGAGTTACCAATTACCATCATCTACATCTGCGGAGGTCTTTTCTTTTGTCAAACTATGTACCAAGGATCCAAATGCTATTTTTTTCCATCTCAAGGAAATTAAAGCATGCAAGCTTTCTCTTCCCCACCCAAAATCTCCAAACTCAACCGTTTACTAACCTCTCTGTCATTTTCCACCCTAAGCTCCATATCATCATTGCTAAGTGGTGGATCCATCTTTAGTCTAATATGGAGTTTTAAGTTGTTTGACAAAATTCTTTCGTATTTGAGAGTATTATTTTGGGGTGAAATTTTTAATTTGACTCGTTCATAACTAATTCAAATACCCTCTTAATTCTTTCTTTATTTAATTTTTGTATTAATTCAAAACTCTATAATTTTATATAAAAGTATAAGATTAGATGTATTATAATATAAAAGAGCAAATTTCTTAAATTACTCTTGTGCTTTAACTAATTGATTAACCCTATTCTTACTCTTAATGTTAATCACATGTGACATCATGTGACTAATATATTTTTCAAATAACCTAAAATACCCTAAATCCAAATCTTTGGAAGCCTTTAATTTACTAGAACTGGAGCAGGCGTGAGGAGATGCAGTCAGCGATGACTAGCAGCGACAAGACGGAGATGAAACTAGCAATGAAGTACATGAAGAGAGAATCTTCAGAGCTGGAAGCTGTTAGTGGTGGTTCAGAGGAAGAACAATTTATACTTCTAGGTGAAAGGTTTGCATTTCGGGTACATTAGTTCGCTGGAGGTTTGTGCACATTCCAGGATTAAACAAAGAATTTACACATCGTGAATCCGGTTTAGCGTTGGCAAAACAAACCTGTAGAATACCAAAGAGATGCTTCAGTTTTACAATGCAAATTTCTCAAATTTGGATGCTTAGGTGAGAGAGTGCAGAACCATGAAAATGTTATATTATATACCAACAATAGGAAGAACCACCCCTGTTTTGGCAAGCACAGTGAGAGAGTGTGGAACCCAACAATACGACGAACTGTGGCAAGCAAATGCCTAAAGAAATCAAGGCTGTGTTTGGAAACGATGTAAATGGAGTGTAAATCCCGGTTCAGGGTATATATATACTCTGGTTCACTTTTGTTTATGTTTGGTAATATTACATTTATGCATTGATAAATGATAGACCAATACATATTTACCTTAATAATAAGATGTAAAATTACATCAATAAAAAAAAAAATAAATTTGTATTCAAGTGGGCTTTTGATAAAAAAAAACATATGCTTTATTGGAATTCATGTTTGTATCTGTTACAACTAAAAGTTGTAACACAAAACTAATCCAATTTTACAATTTATATAAACAGTTTTACACTATATATTTACATCATTTCCAAACGCAGCATCAGAACATTCCATGCCCTAACTTTTCTAGTAGGGCTTGCATCTTCTTGAGTGCCAGACTGCAAGGTTGGTGACTGTTGTTACGGAAGGAATCTTCGAGCTTCTTGAGATCACGGTAGCCGAACACAGTCTCTTGCAATGCGTCAGCCTTGTGCTCCGGCCAATCAAAGTGCTTGAGGACTTACCTTTCATCTACCAGGTAAGAAAGCTCATCATCGAACCACTTGACGAAGGGGCCACATCTTCGATGTTTATAAACGCGACGTTTTGCTGCTGCGGTTTTCATCCCCGAGGCTACATTCTCTCTTGAATCTCTTCACATCAGTGAGTGATAGAACGCTACCACCTCCGGAACTCGTCTCACCTTTGTTGTTACGGTTTTCAGTCCTTTTGGCCCGTAATGGTGGCAACAGCAGCATGGTGAGGGGGAAGAAGAAAGAAGAGGGAGTGAGAGAGACAACTTGAGGACGAAAGGGGAAAGAGATTGCAGTTCTTCAAAATTTTCATAAGTTGAATTTTATTTTGAAAATTTGAGAAATAGTGAAGGGTAAATTTGATATTTCATTTTTTTCATTAATATTTAATAGTGATGTAGGAATGGCAATTTTCCCCGTAAAACCGGGGCCCCACCCCGAACGGGGTGGGTTTTCCCCGACCCTAAACAAGGATGGGGCGGGGACGGGGAAAATAGTTTTTTCCCAAACCGGGTACGGGGTGGGTATGAGTTTTGTATATAATTCCCCGAACTCGCCCCGAACCCGAAGGTAAATTAATAAAACATCTCTAGGTTTAATATTGATATTTAAAATATCTCTAAATTTTCACTAAAATTTTAAAATCCTAGGATCGCATAATTTTATTTTTGAATTATCTCTAAAGTATTATAATTCAATTCTAAAATACCCTCAAATTCCTATATCCTATGTATAAATTGTCTATAAAATAGATAATTTTTAAGTAATTGTCTTGGAATGGGGAAAATTCGGGAATTCCTCGTCCTAGATGGGGAATGTATGCCCTGCCCCAAACCTGCCTTGCCATCGGGACAAGACGGGTATGGGGCAACGTATCGTGACTTTGGGGAGGGGACGGGGAGGGGTGCCCCACCCCAAACCCGCCCCGTTGTCATTCCTATAGTAATGTCAATTGTAAAAAAACTTAAAAGTAATTTAAAAGTTAAAACAATAAAGCAATTATTTTAGAAAATTGTTAGCATAGAATCAACAGATAAATTTGGCTAATTCATCTCTAATCCAAATATTTAACTTATGGTAACTTTGTTTATCTTTTCATTAGAGAGATGCACATTTTATCCAAAATGAAATATGTCCTATATGCTCTCTTACTCTATGTTTGATTTGAAGGAAAAGCAGGGAAAGTTTGGAAAATTTATCTATAGATTTTCCTACTTTTCCCTACTTTTTCCTTCAAATCAAACACAACTTTAAGGAATATAGAACATTTTTAGTACCAATCTAGGCATTGCACTGGTATCAATTAATATTTGATTACATGGTTTTCAAAGCCAGACCGGACGGTCGAACTGGAAAAATCGGGAACTGGTCACCTAACCAGTTCTGTTTTTCTCCAAACCCGTTTTTTTCCCCAAAATTGTTGATTTTGGTCAGCAAACCGCTGAACCAACTGATTAACCGTTTGAACCGTCTGAACCATTCGAATGGTTTTGATCGTTTTTCAAAATTTTTATTTATTTTATTTTATTTTATTTTTATTTTTTGTTAAAACAGGCCAAACATTTGAGTCAAATGGACGGACCATTCAAACCGGTAACCAGACCCATGACCGATTCAATCACCAGTTCAGTTTTAAAAACCATGTTTGATTATTCATCAAATACCTAATTTCCCAAAATCCAAAATTCCCCATAGAATTGAACAAAATGGGACCTGTTGAAGTGACAAATCATACATGAGAGCATGAATATACTTGTTATTTTCCCTTATCCAAAATACTCTTAAATAAAAGCTTTTCTGCAAATGAACAAAATGGGATCCACTGAAGATATTACATTGGCGCCCGACAACACATCCCAATGGAAGTTGTATATAGGGGTGATGTATATTCTTAAAAAATCGATTAATCGAAATTGATAGTTTTGGTTAACCATTTAAAAAAATCGGCGGTTAACCGAATCAATATATATACACTTTTATATATATATATATATATAATATAATATTATATTTTTATTTTTTTGGAAAATCGGCAGTCTTGCCTTTTCCCAGACTGCCCCTTCTCTTTTTTTTCTCTTAGTCTCTTTTTCTCTTTTGCCTCTCTCACTCTCTCAGATCTCAGTTCTCTTTTTTCTCTCTTACTCTTTTAATTTCTTGTCTTCTTTGACTCTTCTTTTTCCTCACTCCAGACTGCCGCGCAGCCCATGCCAACCAGGCCACCAGCACGGAAACACCAAGCGGCAACATCGGTCACCATTTCGCTGGCAAGCAAGCACCAACGGTCCAAGTGTCCAATGCCATTTGTATCTCTCTTCTCTCTCATCTCTCCTTTTTGCATCTCTGCCAGGCGCCATTTCTCAAGTCTCAAGTTCTCACTTCAGGCGACACTTGACAGCAACCACCGGCACCAACCGGTCTGGCACCGACAGCAACCACCGAGTCAACGACTGTGATAATTTTATTTTTTTATTTTTGTTTTAACTGCATAAAAAACTGAAAGATCAACCATGATTAACCGGTCCACCGATTCATTGATTCATCAATTGCATCGACTCAGTTTCAATTTGAATATTTAAAAAAAATCAGGTCGATTCAATTTGAAAACATACCCCACGGTTCGATTAACCGAACCATGAACACCCCTAGATGTATGTGTGGAGCGCATTCGGTGAGGCGCAAATGTGAACTTGAATATACATGGGTGTTAGGTTTTGGTTCATTAAGTAGCTTCTTGTGGATTAATTCTCAGTTGCAAGGTTGCTTTCGAAGGTAAGGCAGTGGATATCCATTCATTCAACTATACCCAGCGCCTAATGTCAGATAGAAGAAGAACTCGTGCAAGGTGGCAACCAGCGGGTTGGTAAGGTATTCAATATAATAGTCAAACAACACCCGACATGAAATGAAATATATGACAATATTGTGGGATTTCCTGCAAAATGAAATTAAAAAGAAAAAACATAAATAATTGATGAAATATGACAGTAGTGTCAGTTTTTAAATAAAAATTATTAAAATTAATATTTAATTACCACAAACTGCTGCCCAGATCAGCCTGTTCAACTGCCAGGATCAGCCGCTTTGACTAAATCAACGTTTTTATTTTATAAAAAGGCAGGCCGGGTGATAAATCGAACCAGTAGTATGTTTGGTTCGTGGGCCAAATGGTTATCAACACATTTTCAAAACCTCGCATGAGAGCAATTACTTCCATCACTCTGTTTATAATTAAGCTATCCGAATTTCATGTCCACAAAGTGTTTTCTTTTCTTCTTTTCTTATCCCAAGTCTTGGACCTACTGGATTTCGTCCTTTATACGTTTTCTTAAGAAGCGATTCAGGAAAAATAAATAATTCATTTTAGAGTGTTGATGACACACAGGGTAGCGTGCAGTAGAAGGAAGAAATCATATATTTATTTGGCTCAATTCATTTATTGATGAACAACACATAAGCTGGAGGAGTGCCCCATATTGTATTATTATATATCTCTCACGAGAGAGAGAGAGAGATGAGCTATGGTGCAAACTCGAAGAAACTCTTCATATTGTAATTTCCTTCTACAACAGGATTGGTTCCGGTCCACATCTGCTCCGCCATTTGTTGATATGCTCTATCAGTAAGATGGAAAGAATCCCAAAATACATAGTCATTGGGATTATCACATAACTGATATTCTTTCGCTGTTCTTCTTCCACCGCAGCTGGGGACCCCTCTGAAGGGTCCTGTTCCACAACATGCACTTTCTCCATCCTTGAAACCTTTATTTTCATTAAGCATGTGCAGATGTTGGCCTATATATATATTCAACGGAAGAAAACAGGAGAAATTTTGATTGGAATAACATACCATATTTTGAGGGGTACTTCATTCGTTGGTCGAGGAATGTATAGAAATCGTAATTTGAATATTTGAACTCCGATAACTGGGTCTCGAGTTTTCTGAAGAGTTCCGATAGAGCTTTATTGTGTAGTTCGCAAAGTGTTAAGATTTCCTCTAAGCAACCTCCTTTAGTTTCTGGTTTGATTATTCTCATTCCTGGCAAACAACCCAACGGCCCCATTCTGATGAAACCAAATTTTCTGCCTCCTATCTTGTATATTTCCTGCCAAATCAAATACAACCACTGGTTTTCCAGATTACTCCCTCCCCCCCGAAAAAAAAAAAAAAAAAGGAAAGATGAAAGGGTACTGCTACAGAAGAAGAAATATTAATCCCCTTTTAGAAATTAGAGGGTTCTAAGGGAGCCGAAGTTCTTTCAGTCTTACTTGTATGACACTACTCAAGTTGCCAATCACTTTGCCCACATGTAGTGAGGATTCTGGAATGCTGGAGTTGGTCAAGAAAGGATAAGCGTAATCGTTGCCTCCGATGCTAATTAAGTAAACTGCTCTAGATAACAGTTTCTTGGCTTCATCATCTCCTAGTTCCTGTTTCAAATCCATTGCTACCTTCATAAAGTAGCTCAGCTGCGTTTTGAGGTTGATTACCAGTCCTGGATAGGTTTCAACTAGAACACCAGCTCCAGCAGAGGCGAAGTTTGCTCCGTCACTGAACCGATGAACGCCAGGATGTAAGAACGGTGGAATGAATGGTAAGTTTGCATATTCCGCTGCAATATATATAACAAGTCATCATATTTATTGGTAATTTTATCTGTTTCAACGATCGATCGAGAGAAGGAAAATGAAATGTAAATGGATCATACCAATAAAATCTGCAGATAGGCGACCATCAGAGAAGCGCCCACTGGGGTACTTGAATAAAGTTTCTCCATATGGCCAAAAATTTGCCTGGCCCAAAGAGATGGTGTTGATGTAGTTGTTATTTCCAGCGTCTAAGAAGGAATCGCCAAAGATAAAGAAGGGCACACGATTTTCCGCTTCCCTAGATTATAACCCAGGCAACAGATTGTGGGAATGATGAGAAAGATTGTATAGAACTGGAGAGTAGTTAGCGTTGCCATGGAAAGTAGTCTACTGATCTCTCCTGGAACAGTTTCAGTTTGTTATAATTATATATATAGAATATAGTAGCAGAAGTGCAGAGTTGATCGTTGTATAAGAGGGATAAAAAGAAATTCTTCCTTGTATCGATCAGTTTGTCTCTTCATCCTTTTGTTAGTTGAAGTTCTTATTTTCACTTATTAAAAAAGAAAAAGAAAATGCTATGCTTCATTGACTAGAAATTTCTCGTTGTGACGATAGAATTAATATATAGGTTGAATCATTCATTTTATTTCTCTTTCAGTCATTACTCCATACGCAATGGTGCATGATGAGTTCATCGAATCTTTAGGAGATAATATAAAATATGAGATTTTTGCCATCGGGCCTGTAGATTATTTGTTATTTAGTTTATATGCATGACGAGGCAACTCCTGATAATTAAATATATTCCATTAGAAATTGCGATATGCATTGACATTCATGGAAGTGTTTTTACATGCATGTGAACGGCCAGATTTGTTGAAAACAAACCTGAACGCTTGTTTTAATGGACTTTATGCATTAATTCCGCCGATCTTTAGAAAAGAAAAAGAAAAAGAAAAAACTTGTCAAATGCATCGCTTTTAATTCTACTTCTGAATTTTACTTACTTCTTGATCACGTAATGGTTGTTAACATGGTTTTCAAAACCGGACCGGACCGGTTCCCGGTTTTTCCCCAAAACTGCTTTTCCCCCCCAAATTGTTGATTTTGGTCAGCAAACTGCTGAACCGGCCAGTTAACCATTCGAGCAATTTTGATTGTTTTTCAATTTTTTTTAATTTTTAATTTTTTTTGTTAGAACAGGACAACCATTTGAGTTTGGACCGTTTGAACCGGTAACTGGACCCCTGACCGGTTTGGTCACCGGGTCGGTTTTAAAAACCATGGGTTGTTATTCATTATCATAGCTGGAAGTGTAAATTGGGCCGGGCCACCACGATGGTCCATGGGCCATGCCAGGCCCGACATGATTATGCGGGTCGTGCTGAGCCTAGAGTTTTAGGTCCACGGGTCGGGCCCGCACGGCACGACCGAGCGGGCCATGCTGCTTGTGACCCGCATGCTAGCATGGCCCAGCCCGCAGCCCGACCCAACATGACCCATATATATATTTTATATATTTATATTAATATTATATAAATTATAATTATATAATAATATATAATATATAATATATTAATAAAATAAATAATTTTTAATTTTATTATACTAATTTATTTAATTATTGTACATATAAGCAATTTTAAGTTTTTTGTCATTTTTTAAATAAATGGCTTTAGCCTGATGCACGGCCCAACCTGGCCGAAAGCTCGGCCTGCAACGCAGCATGGGTCCGCACGGACTTGGGCCGTGGGCTGTGTTAGACCGATCCCCCAAGTTTTCCTTGGGAGGGGGGCACGGCCTGAGATGGTCCACGGGCCGCCCATGGGTCGTGCTGTGCCGCCCGACATGGCCCGTTTTACACCTTTAATTATAACAAAAGAAAAGAAAAGGCAAATACCCATGAACTTTCATTTTGTGAGAAATACCCTCTCCACTAAAGTTCTATTAGTTAACTTTGAAAAAGATTCTTGTTCAACTATTTAAAATTTTTTAAATCTCCAAATTATCCATTTTTATTTATTTGAATGATTTATGATTTAATTAGTTTTCGAAATATAATATTGAAATCCTCTTAATTGCTCCAATATATCATTGTAGATTTCTGGTTAGATCAATATTTAAATGAAATGGTTGAGGTTTTTTTTTTTTTGATAGATATAAATTTAAGGTTTCATTTGTTTTTTTTTGAATATTGGAGAAAATGAGTAGGTAATTTTTATATTTTAAGATGAAGAGAGACATTCATGTTAGTGAAATGAAACAGGAAATTTTAAGAAACTTGTTTTTCTATGTTAATGAAATGATTCATGTTATTTTAGCTGGTTTTATTTGGAGAAAATAGAGGTATTTTTGGCTCAATTAACGACCAAGGGCTAATTGTCACCGACTTGACCACAAGGGCAAGGAAAAGAAAATAAGAAAAATTCAGGTAGGTTTTGGTAATTTAATGCATTTTGTCATTTGTAGCAAAGTGAAAATTTAGGAGATCTTTGTCACAAATAAGATTCAGGGGGTTAATTGTCACTAACCCCATAGTACCAGGAGGTCTTTTTAATTTAGCCCTACCATAGAAGGGCATATCAATAAAAGTAATATATTTAAAAAAATTTCAAAAATAGGTTAATTTTTTAAAAATAATATCAATAAAAGGCAAAAAGACTGTTCATCTTCTTCTTCTTGCTATTTGTTCACCAGAGCCACCGTTCGCCACCGCCCGCCACCGCCGCCACCTCTGTCTCCACCCATCTCTAGCAGCGTTGCCGGAGGCGGAGGCGGAGGTGGCGACGGGTGGCAGAGGACAGTGGTGGCGGGTGCTGGTGGGCGACGACTCTGGTGAACAAATGGCAAGAAGAAGAAGATGAATAGTGTTTTTGCCCTTTATTGATATTATTTTTAAAAAGTTAATCTATTTTTGATTTTTTTTAAATATATCTTTTATTGATATTAAACCCCAAAAGTTACCCTTATATGCTATTACCCCTAAAGTAGTTGTTCATGTCAGCTTATTCTCTCTTCTTATATTGCTTACCAATTCCTATAGGTGTGAAACTTTTCTCTATGTTGTCTTTTAAGTTTCACATCCTATAGGTGTGAAACTTTTCTTTTTGACTAAAATACTTATATTTTTTAATTTATTTCATATTTAATTGTGATGACAAAAAATGTAATTTGAATAACTACTTTTTATATCATTCAATTCCCTCTACCAGGTCCTATATATATTTAATGTATTAACTCTTATTCTCTCATCTAATCCTATATTTAATACGTTTTTCTCACCAATAAATTATATTAATCATATCCATGTCCAATACTTTAACAATATAAAACTCATGTTTTTTTAAACCAATTCAAGAACAAAACCGTGGTGGTTTAATCAATTGGGTCAAATGGATCACTTGTAATGTTATAGTTACAGGAAAAAACTTAAACAATACAACCTAATACAAAAAATATAAAATATAAAAAAAATTGTATATCTCTAATATTTCATATTAATCATATTGTAGAAAAATAAAAAGTGACAAACAATAACTATTTTTATATTAACGAGTATGCCCGGAGTTTGAATCTGTTCCTCACAGGGCATGGCTCTGCATAGCAACTGTGCCTTAGAAAACATCTTCGATGAATGATAACATTATGTACAGAAGATATTCTCATTGTATGCCTCCAATGCTCTGTGAGGTTGGTGTGACACCAATTCTGTGAGGAGCAAATCCGATGTCTCTCCACATTGTGAAACAGAGTGGATTATATCATCGCTCGATTGATGGTTAAACTCTAATTAAGGAGGGAGGTTCCTGGAGGATGGACCATTAGTTTAATGAGGCAAGAATTTTGGCTACCACTCTCTCAAGCTTCAACAAGATGGCTTTCTAAGGAACCTAATACACTCACAAACACTTGGGTCAAATCTGATATTAATAGAGAAGATATGAATAACAAATTGAAAATACTTTTTTGTCCTGATTTTTGCAGGGCTTCACGATTATTTTTGCATGTATAAGTTACTCTTTGCCATTGATAAAATAGCATAAATGACATAAACACCTTGAGATTTCACAACACGATAATATTTTTTATGGTTAAAACAGTCTTTTATCTTATTTATCTTATAAATAAAAGAATATGAATAAATAAAGTTAGCCTAATAAATATTTCTCAAAAAACATTTGCCTAAATAAATACATTTACCGAAGTAAGTAATTTCCTGAGAAATGAAAATGTCTTTAATTAATTATTTATTTTCTTTAATCAAATAAGAACCTAAACATCAAACTGGTGAAAGTCGGTTTCGATTAGAACAATCCAACACGTGTACCAATTGAGCCACTCAATGGTTGGTCATATCTGAACCGAAGAGATTATAAAAATAAATCATTCTAATATCAATTTAAAAGATTTTAATTCCAATTTCAATTTGAATCTTAAATTAAAATTAAAGTGACACTAAACCCAAAGTACAAAATAAATCGAAAATTTTCTCTTATTTTTATTTAGGTTACTTGATGGAAAATCCGTCTTATATCGGTGCAATTAAGTTGGCTTTAACCAGTCGAGTGCTAAGAATGCATTGCAATCTTGTGTTTGTATCTAATGTCGGTGAAGATGGACAGGCATCCCAACCGTGTGTTGGCAACATCTCCCCATGACAAGTACGGGAGGTGTTGGCATTACACGTTGAGATGTTACATTTAAGTTGACTTTGGATAGTTACACCGACAAGTTGGCCGGTCGGTGGCCCAAGTTTATTTATTCTCTCGCTGATGGACAACCCTTGTGCGGCAATCAGAGAGACGACCAGAGGAATTCATTTATCTGTAGAGTGCAGGGAGACATGGTAAGCATTTTCTACAATCTACGCCATGAAAAGCTTATGTGGTTTGTTATGTTAATCTTTCTTTTGGGGACAGAGCGGAGATCCTATCGCGGTGGGGCCATGGGGTGGAGACGGTGGTGGTGGGTGGAGTTGGATGGCCGATGGTGACGGGATTAAGCAGATAATCCTCGGACACGAAGAGGTGATCCGTTCTATCAAGTTCCTGGGCGGCTCTGGAGGCTTTTCAAATGAATTTGGCAGCCCTAGTTCATCAAAAATTGATCAGGTGATTCTCATTCTCTATTCTCTAAAATTTGACAGGGTCACAGAAGCAAATAATCAAGCACCTTACATGCTGTTCTTCATGTATGCAGATTCAGATAGCTTGGCCTGACGAGTATCTAACTTCCATAAGCGGGACGTTTGGCCGACGTTGGAAGAATCAAAATGGGCACGTGGTAGTAAGATCAATCCAATTCAATACAAATGCCAGGTCATACGGACCCTACGGTTCTACAGACGGCACGGCTTTCTCTCTTCCTGTGAAACAGGGGAAGATTGTGGGGTTCCATGGACGATGCGGTGCGGATCTTGACTCCATTGGAGTCTATCTAAAGAATTGACTCTCAACAATGAAAATACCAAGTTTGCAACATTGGAATTTCTAAATAAACTACTTTTTCCTTCAGTCGTTTGTGGCTTTGTGTCGTGGAAACCCAATTCCCGGTATTTGATGTATAAGTAGTATCTTATTTTTAGGATATTTAAATAAAAATCCAGGGGCGGTTCGTCTTGGTTGCTTTACAAGGCTCCCATACTCTGGTCGGTGTGTGACTCTGAGTGATATAGTGTTGGATTGAGACTTTTCCTTTTTGCTCTTTCTGATTATGAGGCTTCTTTGTACGGTTGTATCCACCCTGAATGGCTTGTTTCGTTTTGGGTCTTTTGGGCTCATTCCTTAATAAAGTTTCTTTCTCACAAGAAAAATAAAAAAAAATCCACCGAATTTCCACTTGAAATCAATTCTGTTTCCACTCCCACTTCTCAAATGCACTTACCACAATTCACTTTAAGCTTATTTTAAGCCGTGCCATTTGACCTTGTGATTTGGACATCAATGGAGGTCCTACGAGTTTTTTTTAACAATCCTATGGTAAAATGTTGTCAAAATAGGTGCTGATTCTGCCAAATCTAGAGCTGAGGGCAGCAAAGTAATTTTCGAAGTCCATTGGCTGTGGGTCCCAAAAGGCCCTAAGAGTGTTCTCGGACTCTGGACTCTGATGATCAAGTTACTTGATAGTTCAACTATGCATACCTACCTCAAGTTCACCCAGGTGGGGAGTAATGCACGATGTATAATCATCCCATATATCGGACTAGGGAGATGTCAGCTGACCACGACCCCATGTTGTTGGTTGTCGTTAGTTGATAATACCCCTGACTGAATTTGTAATACTTGTTTGTCCTGTGAGGCTGTGAAATTGAATTTTCTCAACACAAGAGTAGAAGAAAACAATTTGATCGAGGTGTGTGATAGCACTGTCCTTAAGCAGATTTCGCTCTCAGGATTCAACCACCAATCGTCTCTCTATTACGCACTCCAGTAGAAAGACTTTCTTTATAGCGTAGAAGCACTTAACTTGCAAAAAAATAGAAGAAGACCTAAGAGTAGAAAACACACTAAGGCTGTGTTTGGTTTGAAGGAAAAAGTGAGGAAAGGTTCCTACCTTTCACTTCCTTTCCCTACCTTTCCATTTAAATAAGACATAATCTAAAAGTATTAAAGTTTTGCGGAAAAATTTACTCAGTAGTCAGAAATAGACATTTGAAAAAAATAGCCCATGGTCAAGAAAAATTGGAAACAAATGTGACTTGACCCTTTTTTTGGCAATAAGAAGTAACCTTCTTCATTTGATTATTGAAAATATTACATGTGAAGATCGTCTAAAGTAATTGCCCCGTGCAAGGCATATAAGCAAAAAGTTGGAAGTTATATTAGTTCTCCTGTTTGTGATTCATATATATTATATATTTCAAATAATAAAATTTTAATTTCATCTTTTGTTATTTTGATAATAATTCCTATATTATCATAATAAGATTTACGTAAAACATCCATATCATATTTTTAGTCCTATAATCTAATATTGTAGTTGAGAAATGTTTTTCCAATACTTTTTAAATTTAATTATATTATTTCAATAATATTTCTAAATCTTAAATCATTTTATAATTTACAAATCATTCACTAATTATATACAATTTATTAACTAAAACACAAGAGGTTGGGTAATAAACACTCAAAAATAAATTAGTTGCATCATAAAAAAGTTATAAAACATCTTTTATATGAATTGCAATTTCCTAATCTTCTTTACTTATAAAAGCATAGAGCACTTTTTCATTACAAAAATCAGTAACAATTTATTTATAAGAAATATAAATATGTAATTAGCATATGTTGAATTCCACCCATGTTGAATATCTAATACAAATCTTTTATATTTAATCCCATATTTTTTATATAAATATTTAAATTCTTGTTTTCTTTTTCCTAAAGTTTTAATATATACATAAGGCAAGTTTGACCGGATTAATGAATTAAGCCCATTTAAACAAGTTCAACAAATCTGTTCGTTCGTGCAACTAATTAATGTAAAAATACTTCCGTGAATATCAATGCAATATCACTTATTTTAAGCAGGATTATGGGTGGACTGAACAATAAAAACACCTATTATATATAACTTAGGTGGAGAGTCATGTCGAAGCTGTCTTGTTATGGATGTTCAAATTAACAAAATAATAACAATATTAACAAATAATCTTCTGGCCTGATGGCAATCTCATATTTTGTATTATCTGCTAACGATTACCCGATCTCATACACCTCGTTTCGTATGGACTAATTGAACCAAACGAGAATGAGAAATTTCAAGTCAGCGAAGCTTTTTTCTTTTTCTCCTTTACTTTAATTAACAATGTCAGTACATCTGTTTGGCTACTATATATATAATAACAAAATGAAATGGTGGAAGCAGCTAGAGATCAGTTGTTAGACTATTTCACATGGCAACTTTAACTATTCTCCGGTATTCTCTGGTTTTTTATGCAGCCCTTCTCATCATTCCCACAGTCTGCAGCCTGGGTTATGATCTGGGAAAGCCGAAAAATCGTGTTCCCTTCTTCATCTTTGGCGATTCCCTCGTTGATGCCGGAAACAACAACTACATCAACACCAGCACTCTTTTCCAGGCAAATTTCTGGCCATATGGAGAAACTTCATTCCAGTATCCTAGTGGGCGCTTCTCTGATGGCCGCCTGTCTCCAGATATTATCGGTATGATCCTCTATATTTTCATCTTTCGCTCTCTCTCGGTCTCTCTTTCTCTCTCTCCCCCGTATGCAATGCTTAATTAATTAATGTTAAAGATAAACATTTCAGCGGAGTATGCAAACATACCGTTCATTCCACCGTTTCTACACCCCGGCGTTCATCGGTTCAGTGACGGAGCAAACTTCGCGTCTGTTGGAGCTGGTGCTCTAGTTGAAACCTTTCGAGGACTGGTAATAAACCTCAATACGCAGCTGAGCTACTTTAAGAAGGTGGCAATTGGGTTGAGAGAAGAACTGGGGGATGGTGAAGCGGAGAAACTATTCTCAAGAGCAGTTTACTTGATTAGTATCGGAGGCAACGATTACATGTTTCCTTTCCTGAACAACTCCAGCATTCCAGAGTCTTCTCAGGCGCAATACGTCGGCACAGTGATTGGCAACCTGAGCAGTGTGATACAAGTAAGGGTGAAACAACTTTGACTCTCCAAAGCAGAATTCTCTCTCTCTTCTGCGGTCTGCTCTTTTAGTCCTTTATCTCTTCTTTTTTCTTTTGGTAGTGTGAATAACCGATGGCTGTGTTTGATTCGGTAGGAAATATACAAGATTGGAGGCAGGAAATTTGGTCTCATCAGAATGAGTCCATTGGGATGTGTGCCAGGTGTGAGAATAACCAAACCAGAAAATAAAGGAGCCTGCTTACAAGAAGCCTTGACACTTGCAGAGCTACACAACAAAGCTCTATCGGAACTCCTCAGAAAGCTGGAGATCCAGCTGCCAGAGTTCAAGTATTCAAATTACGATTTCTATACCTTCATCGACCAACGAATGAAGTACCCCTCAAAATATGGTACGTATGTTATTTAAATCGCAATTTACTCTATTTTCTTCTGTTGGATATTCATTTTAGTTTATGCTAACATCTATACATGCTTAATGAAAATAAAGGTTTCAAGGAAGGAGAAAATGCATGTTGTGGCACAGGACCCTTCAGAGGAGTGCCCAGCTGCGGTGGAAGAAGAACAGTGAAAGAATATCAGTTATGTGATAATCCCAATGACTATGTGTTTTGGGATGCTTTCCATCTCACAGATAAAGCATACCAACAAATGGCAGAGCAGATGTGGAGCGGAACTAGTCCTGTTGTAGAGGGAAACTACAATATGAAGAGTTTCTTTGAGTGTGTTGCCCCATAGCTCATCTCTCTCTCTCTCTCTCTCCGGCCTCTATCTCCATGTTCATGATCATCAATAAATGAATTTCTTCCAAGTTCAGATTACATGTTACTGCCTCATGACCAGCACTGTGACTTGAATTGTTTATTTTTACTGAACCGCTTCTTAAGCAAGCACATAAAAGATCAAATCTCCAGTGAGTAATAGCAACCTGGAGAAAGCCCATAATCAACCAAGTGAAGAAGATGAGAACCATTAAAATAAACAGTCACTTAATTATTTTCTGTGTTCTGTGTTTTAGTTTAAGAGTTGTTGTGTATGATGGGATGGTTTTAAAAAAATTTAGCTGGTGGGTGGAAAACTGTTTATATATGTTTATATATGTTCTGTGGGCTTTCGTGTCAGGATTCAATTACTCAATGTTCAATCAATTGATTAAGCAGATGACCTGCCTATGCCATCTTGTGCATCGCACAGGCCCCTTCAAGGTTGTTCACGTCACCACACCACTCCTTGCTCAAAATCCCCTTCCTAATTTCCTTTTCTTTATTTTTTTTTAATTCCACATAATTGCCCATTAAACCAATAAGGAAATCTCTAACAACCAATAGATAGAGAAACAAGAAATTGCTTTTCTAATTAATGTCTAGCCAAGTGGCACCATTAATTATTTCCCACTTTCTCCCAATTTATCTCTAATTTTTATTTATCCTCTCCCCCATTTTGCCAAGTCGCACCACTATCTCCTACTTTCTACTAAATTATCTCCTATCCTTGTTTATCTCCTATATTGTCCCTATTTCCTATTTATCCTAGAGAAAATTTGAATTAACAAATTTAAGAATTATTAAAATAATATGATGAAATTATATAATAACTTTAAGATATTTATTAAAAACAAAAAATAATTACAATAGACTCAATAATATTCATATTATCAATAATTTTATATTTTTACAAAATTTATAACGAAATTATGTACTAACAATATAAATTATAATTTTACGGATTATTCAATTTGAATATTATTCAAATTATAAAAATTTAACATTAAAAAATAAAATATTATTTAAATATTTCAATACCTACCTACCTCAATCAACAACTACCTACTTCTCTCTTATCTCATAAAAGAATAATGAATGTATGTATGATCCCTTTTTACCCTAATAATATTCCAATCTAAAGTTGAATTATATCAAACCATTTGAACTGTTCAACCGAAACTATTGAAACACTAACCCTAATAATATTCGTTTCTGGGTCAGTTTTTAAAAGCTTGGTTTTAATAATGTAGTAATAATGATATTTCAAAAAAATAATGTAGTAATAATGATTGTGCTATGAATATTTAAAAATATCAATTTAAACCATTTTTAAATAGAAAATTATTTTATATTAGATAGGCTTGCCAAATGCATCTTTCCGAATTTCAATTACTTACAAGCAACGATTTGATAAAAGAAAAACATAGCGGGCAGGATGGAGCTTGCACCACCGGTCTCCTTGTACTGATCACAAGGCACATTAGGGTTTTCTTCTAAAACATGGCTTCCATCCATCCGCCCGAGCTGCTATGCGTTTTGTATGTGTTATTACTAAAACCAAAAGAATCATTTTGAAAATTTGATTCATTTGTTTAACCTAAAATACTCTTATAAATGTCAAACATACATTTAGTTAAGAGAGGTTCAACTGTGATGTTGGAAAAATACATGATACGGCCGGGAAAATTTTGTAGCCAATCAACTGGCTTCATAAAGATGATAACTCATCTGGTGGTGTTTAATTGTCAAAATTCATGGGGTTTTTGGCTGATCAAAGCCCTTTTGGTATTTTTGCTATAGCTTGTCAGAATTTAGAAATTGTCTGTTGTTGCTAGAAAATTTACAAAGTAATTCGGAAGCAGTACAACCTCAGTGATGGAGCTGACGTGTTGCTATTTGTTTTGTTTACCATTTTCTATAATCATGTCACAATTTCAATGGGGCTCACTCTAAAATGAAAATATAAGATCGAAAATTATCTAAAGCTTTCCTGCACTTGTTCAAAAAATGCAAAATTACTACTCTAAGCCCATTACACGTAGTGTATTTAATTATCTAAAATGAATACATATTGATGTTAGGTTTTGGTGCTTTAAAATCTCTCTAATTATTTGACAACTCAGTTCAATATTTGATAATTTGAGCTAGTGGCGCCCTGTGCGATGCAGGGAAAAATCTGACATGAAATCTGTGTCAATTGGATCATGTTGATGAAGGTAAATCTAGGCCCAGTCCTAAAATATAAATGTAAATATCTAGAGTGTAAAACCTTATATTTTGTATTATTTTGTATGTATTTACGCTATAGATATTTACATTTATACTGCTTCCAAACTAGCCTTTAAGGTGCAAACCTCAAGGTTAGGTCAAATCCAACATGAGATCAGACCAAAGTTTATCAACCCAGGCCCAATTGAGCTTAGCCCAATAGAATTCAAGCTAGCCTTGGGCTTGGGCATGGCTGCATGCGATTGGTATGGTCAAACGCAATTGGATTGTTGGATATAATTTTATTTGTCCATCTTTTATTAGGCTTAATGGCCCTGCTCCACAGTACATTTGAATAAAAAATATCCACAAATTCTATGTACGAATGTAATATGCATATTTTATACATGTAAGATTAATTATACGCCAGGCCGGGCTTTGCACTTATAATAAGAGATAGCTTAGACATGGGCCCATATTGAAACATGAGCCCAGGCCCAATCTTACACAATCCAAGAAATTTAGGGCTAAGGGTGGACTGGGCATTGCCCCTATATTACATGTATATATAATTTGAAAAAAGATATTCTTATATCAACATAATGCATGCATGTATGCATTTTGTTCGGGTAGGCTTGACTTGGGGTGAGCCCAAGTTGGGTTGGGTCAGGCTTTGTCTACCCAAGGCCTTAACAACCAAAATTTATATCAAGCCCAAGTTGGGTTGGGTCGGATCCAAGCTGTGTGAACAGGCCATAGCTGGAGATGGTGCTTAGTGGTGCAGTCTTTGGTCCAGACTCCAGATCAAGGTCGGTTGGTGTTGGAACCTTCTTAGGCGGTTCCCATGCACCCCTTTCGGGTTGTGGGTGACACGGAGTCAGGGCCCCAGTCCTGTGAGGGCCAAGCTAGATTGTTCCACAGTCATCCGGTTAGAGCGAGAGGAGAGAGTTAATTTAAGGGTTGAAAACAATATCAGGGTGCAAACCATCTTGGGACTCTCTTCTGTGGGTGGGGAGGACTTTGTTAGAGAGGCTTTTCGTAGGTTCGAAAGAAAGAGAGAGAGAGAGGATTAAAGGAGGGAGGTCAGGTCGAGACCAGACCCGGAGCTAGAGCCTAGAAGAAACGGGGAATGAATCCCTAGATGAAGCCAAAGAAGCCTTCTTTAGATCGGGGGGTTTGCCTTGGGACCGAAAACTGTGAAGGTTATCAGATTGCAGTTAAGGTGGACAAAGAAATTAGAGGCAGGTGATTTGTCTTCTTTTGGAGCCAAGGCAGAAGACATAACCAAAGTTGGCAGTATTATCTCAACATGGTTTGGAGTGAAAAGAAATGATTTAAGGATTCAAAATTAAGAAAAAAAAACATAAATTTCGTAATGGATTCACAATTTAACAAACAAAAGACATAAATTTGGTAACCAACACTTTGTTTATTAGTCATCTGAGACCCATTAAGTTGACAGTATTATCTCAACTTATAACCAATAACCAATATCATAAAAAGTGGTCAATCAGGTGATATTTATCAAATCAAAATTTATGGGAGGCTTTTGATCGACCAATGCTCTTTCATTATAATGCCTTTCCAGCATCATAGATTTATCCTAAAAAAGAATCATAACATTTTCTTACGTTGAGTAAGGAGACTTTGACAAGTGGATGAATTCAATGACATATTTCCTTGTATTTTAGTGAATTAATCATTTATGAGGTTCATATAATAGAGGCTGATTGGCATACTTTCACCTTGCATCTCTGTATAAGTTATTTTCTTGGGAGTAAAGGCAGGTGAATTAATTAACTTTGATAATGAATTAGCTATAGGGCCAATATGCTTACTGTAAGCCTGAAATTAAAAGGAGGGCATGTTTGGAATACTTTAAAAGAATAATTTCTGAAGGACTTTGTGATTATGAAAATGTTAGAATATGATACCAAAAGAGAACTTGTAACCAATCAATTGGTATATAATCAATCATATGGCATTTATCAAAATCCACGATATGAAATTCCTCAAAGTTTGTTGTATGTGTTAAAATTGTTGGAACTGATTTTTCTTCTTTTTCTTCTTCTATGGGCAGGCAAAGGGAGAGTAGGGCTCAAAACTCAATATGAAAATTGATTCTCTGAAGCTGAAATGTTCAAGTTCAAAAATTAATAAAATTTCAAAAATATATTAACTTTTTAAAAATAATATCAAATAAGGGCAAAAGTATTGTTCATCTTCTTCATCTTGCAGATTATTCATCAGTGCCGCTGCCCACTGCCGCCTCTGAAACCTTCGGCAATGCCTCCGCCCACCTCCGCCTCCGCCTCTACCCAACACCGCCACCTCCGCCCAGATGGCTTGAGAGGATAACCTTGGCTTTATGATCCATCAAATACTTGATGGTAGGAACAACAACCCTGACCCTAGTATCATCTGTGATCTTAAGGTTTTCATCCAAAGGAACATTCAGATCTACCCTAATGAAAACCTTCTTCCCCTTCAAATCAGCCTCCTTGAGATCACCAACACTCCTCTTAGTTGCCATTACCAACCCAAAAATAGTGCAGCAGAAGATCGAGATAGAACCCATAGAGATAGATCGAAGATCAATAGATCTGTCAAACTTACAAAATGAAGGCGGTGGAGATTTTTCACACAACGGAGTGACCGAAACAAAGGTGGTCTAAGGCTTAAATAGAGAAAGAAATGACTTTAAACATTTAGGGTCGGATTTAGGGCAAAGGTGGCAGTGTTGGGTAGAGGCGGCGGAGGCAGTGCTGGTGGATGGTAGACTAGAGCCGTCGCCGCCGCTCTGCCTCTGCCCACCTCCGGAGGCAAAGGTGGGTGGAGGTGGGCAGAGGCAGCGGTGAGTGGTAGAGCTGATGAATGATTAGCAAGAGGAAGAAGATGAACAATACTTTTGCCCTTATTTGATATTATTTTTAAAATGTTCTTATTTTTAAAATATTATTAAAAATATTACTTTTATTGATATTAGGGCCCAAAAGTTGCCCCTATCTACTATAATCCCTTAATGCAATTTTTCATCTTGCCTCCTACCTCCCTTCCAAACAAGTTACTACTGATGTTTATAGGCTAAGCCAGGCCAGATATATAAAGCCTAAGAACAGTCTTTGGGGCTCCCTAGGCCCAACCCAACCCACACCCTAGTCCTGTTGTTATATGTCCTAGATTAGGGGTCTAGGCTTGCTCGTATTAATTAATAAATTTAATTTTTTATTAAAAATAAATTCTTAACTTAATTTATTATACATACGTTAATTTATTAATATATTATACTTATAACTTGACCATTGACGTTCCTTTACCAACAATCAATGTGCAAGAAAACGTGAACATGCCACCCCCGCCTCTTGCTGTAGATCCCATGGCACCCCCCGCAGCGGTGGATGTATAGTAGTTTAACAATTTAGTACATTGTGTACACAACATGATTGAGCAGATGCGCTCATGGGAGAATAGGTTTGCCCCTGTTGCTGGGCAACAACAACAACAATAGCAGCAACAATAAGTTCAACAGTCCCAACAACTTCACCAGCAATCTTAGCAGCAGTGTCAATCACAGCATCCGGTGATGTCCGAACAACTAGTACCAAAGGACAGTCAGCCCCATAACAACCAACAACCTTCACAGTCCAACAACTTGAACCAAGGAGGATTGCTCCAATCGCGATTATGTGGCCAAACCCACACACCAAACAGGGGAAATACTGCAGTCCCGAATGAGTAGGGACCAGAAGAGAGCCAGGCGGAAGCCCCTGCTGAATCTAATGCAGCTAACTCTGTCGAAGGCACCAGAAAAAAGAAAAGAACACACCGCGCAGGGAGGAAAATACCGCCCACCCGAGTAGGGGGTGAAGCTCGTCTAGGAGACGGAAGCACGAAAACAAAAGGAATGATCACTTTATCAGAACAGCCCCATTTGACCAGAGAAACCCCTCTTGTGTCAAAAATCCCAAGAGCTCCACGCCCTAAAAATTTTCAGGCACCTACCCTGGAATCATACCGAGGGAAGTCAGATCCGATAGAACACACTAACAGTTTCCAAGCTCTCATGCTCCTTCATAGAGCAAATGACACTAGTATGTGCATAACGTTACCCATTACCTTAAAAGAAGAAGCCTGACTATGGTATTCAGGATAGGCCCCAGGGTCCATAAAAAACTGGGATCAGTTCGCCCGACTCTTCACCAACCAATTTATCACAAGCACACCACATCCAAAGTCAGCTACGTGCTTGTTTAACATAGTCCAGAAGCCCAATGAACCTCTTAGAGAGTACATCCGACGCTTCAACATGGAACGGTTGCAAATTCCTGATTTGGACCCCTCTACAGCTGATAGTAGCCAAAAAGGGCGTCAAGCATCGCAAGTTAAAGTCGGAACTAGAACTCCACCCTCCAGCTACTATGGAGAGATTCCTCACGATTGCCCATGAATTCATCAAAGCGGAACAAGCGGTAGGAGTAGAAATCGAAACAACAGGAAAAAGAAAGCAGACAAAAGAAGAGGTAGGCACAAGTCAAACTGGGCGAAGGAGCAGGTCACCTCGTAAAAGTAGATCCCCAAGGAGAAGGCATAGTAGCTCACCACACAAAAAAAGCAGATCGCCAAACAGAAGAGTAGGGCGATGACCGGGAACACCGCCCACATATAGTAGGGTATTTACACCACTGAACACTCGCAGAAGGGAGATTCTCATGCATATTCAATCTAGTGATTATGTGAAGTGGCCTCCCAAGATGAAGGGGGACCCCAGCACCAAAAACTCGAACAAATATTGCCATTTCCATAGGGACTTCGGGCACGATACTGAGAATTGCTATAACCTAAAGAATGAAATTGAAAATCTCATTAAGCAAGGTTACTTGAAGCATTTTGTCAAGGAGGAGCAAGCTCAGGAAGCAGAAGCTAATAAGGAAGCATCGCAGAGTGGCAGACAACAGGAACCACTTGCTAAAAACCAACAAGCACCAGAGAGACAAGTTAGAGGAATTATCAATGTGATCATAGGGGTTCTATTATAGCAAGATGCACCTCGTCTACTGGGAGGAATGCAATACACGAGCTGGAACAAGAAGATAACCAGCCACATAAATGACCCCGAACAGAAGAAGTGATTTATTTCACTGAAGATGACATGCGAGGAATCCAATATTCTCATGACAACGCTTTGGTGGTAAAATTGCTCATCAATGATTTCAGGGTAAAGAGGATTTTGGTAGATTTAGGTAGTTTGATTGATATCTTGTTAGCTGAAGCCTTTAAAAGATTGGAATTAAGTACGGCCGACCTGTAGCCTGCTGACATACCACTGGTAGGATTTAGCGGAGAAGTAGTTCACCTGATTGGTAAGATCAAGCTGCCAATTGAAGCAGGATCCCCCCCCCCACACACACACAGCTCGCCTGGAACATGATTTTCTAGTAGTAGCAGTTTCATCACCTTACAATGCGATCCTAGGACAACCAATTCTACGTGCATTATGAGTTGTAGTGTCCACTTACCACCTAGCACTGAAATTTCCAAAGGACACAAGAGTGGGAGTGCTACGCGGTGATTAGCTAGAGTCTTGGAAATGCTACGTGGACTCACTGAAAGCCAAAGGTAAATTGATAGTAAACATCGACCCGGATCCTCCACCAGAAAACACTGAAGAAAGAGCTCGCCCAACTGAGGATATAGTAGCAATGCAAGTCTCCAAGATCGACCTTGAGAAAATCCTACGGATAGGAGCTCACTTGAAAGATCCTCTGCGCTCTAAACTGGTAAGCTTTTTATTAAAAAATCTAGATGTTTTTTGCCTGGTCAGCTACTGAAATGCCTGGTATAGACTCTAATCTTATAACTCATAAACTTAATGTGGACTCTACAGTTAGACCAGTCTGGCAAAGGAAGAGAAACCTTGTCCCGGAAAGGTGGAACGTAGTAAATGAAGAAGTAGGGATGCTACTAGCTGTGAACTTCATAGAGGAAGTCCAGTACTCGAGCTAGGTGGTGAACCCAGTTTTAGTGAAAAAAGCAAACGATAAATGGCAGATGTGTATAGATTTCATAGACTTAAATCGCGCCTGCACAAAAGATAACTTCCCCTACCCAGCATAGACCACTCGGTAGACATGACCTCAGGATTCAAACTACTTAGCTTTATGGATGCCTATTCAGGCTACAACCAGATTTTAATGGACCTTGAAGATCGGGAAAAGACTGCATTTACCACCTAGACAGGCCTATATTGTTACAAGGTCATGCCATTCGGTTTAAAAAATGCTGGAGTGACCTACCAGCAATTAGTGAATTTTGTTTTCTCATATTTAATTGGCAATAAAGTTGAATGCTATGTTGATGACATGGTTGTAAAAACTCTATTTTCAAAAGAATTAGTTTCTGATTTAAAACTTGTATTTGAAGTCTTGTGAAAACACTAACCTAAATCTGAACCCAAACAAGTGTGCTTTCGGTGTGACCTCAGGAAAGTTCCTGGGTTACATCGTCAGCTAGCAAGGTATAGAGGCTAACCCAGAAAAAATCCAAGCAATCTTAGACATGAGACCACCTAGAAGGGTTAAGGAAACCTAGAGATTAACAGGACGGATAGCGGCCTTGAACCGGTTCATGTCCAAATTAGCTGGGAAGTGTCTTCCCTTCTTCAAAGCCATAAAAAAGAACTAGACCTTTGAATGGACCAAGGAATGTCATCTTGCCTTTGACGAACTAAAGCAATACCTCAGCTCGCCTCCTCTGCTGATCAGGCCGGAGGTGGGATACGAGCTCAAACTCCACCTCTCTGCAAACAACAAAGTGGTAAGCTCAGTCCTTGTCAGAGAGGTAAACAAAACGCAGTTACCAGTATACTAGGTTAGTAAAATACTTTACGTCGCGGAAACAAGGTATCCAAACATTGAGAAGCTCGCCTTCGCATTGGTATTAGCCGCCCGAAAGCTGAGACCCTACTTTCAAGTGCACTCCACAGTGGTGCTAACAGATCATCCATTAAAACAAATTCTCCTGAAACCCAAGATCTCGAGAAGACTCACCAAATGGGCAATTGAGCTCAACAAATATGATATCCAGTTTGAGCCGCATACAACAATTAAAGCGCAAGTCCTGGCAGATTTCATTGCAACGAGGAACCTTGGATACTTCATGTAGATGACTCATCTCACCGGGGCGGAAGTGGAGCTAGGTTAATACTATATGGACCTTGTGGAACAAAGCTGGAATACACACTTCGGTTTCTAATCTGAGCATCAAACAACGAAGCTGAATATGAGGCCCTGCTAGCAGGATTGACATTAGCAAAGGAAGTAGGAGCCAGACACATAGTCATATGCAACAACTCACAGCTTGTTGTAAACTAGGTAAATGTAAGGCTCGGGACTCCTCCATGACGGCGTATCTCACCAAAGTTAGAGGATTCCTACTAATTTTTGAGTCATGGTATCTCCAACAAATTCCGAGATCGGAAAGTACGGAGGTTGATGCCCTGTCCAAATTAGCGAGCACGATTGACTCGACAAAATGAACCATCTACATAGAAGAATTACCATGACCTTCGATAGAAAAATCGAGAGAGGAGGTCGCCAACATCATTTTCACTAAGCCAAGCAGGATCTACCCACTCTACAATTACTTGAAACACGGCACGCTACCAACGGAAAAAAATGCAGCTTGGCGAATAGAGTGACAGGCAACCCGCTATGTGATAGTAGGCGAACAACTGTAAAGAAGACATTACCACAAATAGCTTGCTACGTGATAGTAGGTGAACAGCTTTACAGAAGATATTACTACAAACAGCTCGCTACGTGATAGTAGGTGAGCAGCTCTACAAAAGATAGTACTACAAACAGCTCGCTACGTGGTAGTAGGTGAGCAGTTGTACAAAAGATATTACAACAAACAACTTGCTACGTGATAGTAGACGAGTAGCTCTACAGAAGATATTACGACATATGGCTTTCGGATGACACCTCAGCGCTAAGTCAGCGAACTAGCTCAGTGAAATTAGCTCGGAGCATCTCAACCAGCTGAACCGTCTATGAGAGCAGACCAAGCTGAACCGACGGTCAAAGCAAACTGACCCAAAATGCCCTAAGGAGCTTCTACTCTCTTCGTCTACTAAGCAGTGACTCGAGAGTGGGGGGCAATTGATGAGGGGCATTTTGGTCACTCCACACAATTATCAACACGTGGACGTTGGTGATAACGCAATGTCCAACATAGTAGAGTAGATCGGCAAAGTGACACGTGGCAGTCAACATCAGGTACGCGACCGAGCTAGAGCAAGCTCGGCCCACAACGTCCAACATAGCTGAGTAGCTCGCCAAAGTGACATGTGGTAGTCAGCATCAGGTATGCGACCGAGCTAGAGCGAGATCGCCCCACCAGCTCATCTGAAACCATCCCGCACACCGCACCCGCTCGAACACTATTATCGTGACTATAGTAACAGCTCGCTAAACCGTATGTCGCAGGACTCATGGGCGACCTGTAACTGCCACGAAAATCTAGCAACTAACACCTTAATGCGCTTGAAAATAAGGAAACAGCTCCACAAAGAGCTCAAGATAGTTACCTAAGTCCAGGAGCCTATATAAGACATTTAGATCCACCCAGAAGGGTATGCACACATTAACTCTCACTCTCTCCAAATTCTTTTGACAGAACCACTCACTAACTTAAACATCGGAGTGTCCTCCTAGGTAAAATTTACCCGGGCACTCTAACCTCTCTTTCACTTCAGCAACACTCAGCTCGGACTCTCAGCTTGGTTTCACAGGTCAGCACAACAGCCCGTCTCATCGCAAACTAAACCTAGTCCGAGCCACCTCATCAAACACAAGGGCATGGATGGATTCTATGCTGCATATATTGGTGGGCACATTTTGTGCTTCATCATCAACTAAAGGTAGGGGTAGATGTGGCTAAGGAAGGAACATGGCCTGATTTGTTCTTTTTAATGAATAGTCCATTGTCTTGTGTTTTGGAAGTGCTTATTTGTGATTACATCTTTAGTTGTTAAGGATGTGGGGAATGGTTAAGTAATGTCTACCTTTTCTTAGGAGCATCACCCTAGGGGATCGTTCTTTTTTCGGATTTTGAGAGGGGGGAAAGTTGGTCGATGGGATTTTGGTTTTCATTGACCAAGAATCTAATGTTCTTTTTTCAGATTTATTTGGGGAACAGGGAAAGTTTATTTTCCTGGGTATCACTTCTCCTAGGTGGGTAAATAACTTTCTCACTTAGTGGAAAAGTTTCCAACACTTGAATGAACAAAAAATCCCCTTTTAGTAGTGGATTTTTATAGCTAAAAATGGTCATTGCTTTATTTACATGAGAAATAAAAGAAAATGGGTAAATGCGCTTACCCAAATAAGTGTTTCCCAGGAATAACTTATCCAGGTTGCATTTATATGAGTAAGTAACTTACTGAAAAGCAAACGGGGCCTAAGTTTTTGTTTTGGGTCCTGTTTTTATTTCTTGTATCTTATTCTCTTTTTTTCTTTTAATATGATATTTTTTATGAAAAAGAAAACTTTGAAGTTTGAACCATGTGTTTAAATTGAGTCCCATTTTGTATATTCTGATTGAAACAACAGTGGAAATGTGGAATTACAAAAAATCTAAAAAAACCATTTTTCAAATATTTACATAAATTTAAATTTAAATAATTAAGCAGGGTTTTTAAATCATCATTGACCCAGATAGTCAGATCGCTCGGCCCAGAATCCAGTCAGGGTACCGGTTCCATTGCACTCATGAACAACTATTTTTCTAAAACTTGTTGAATTGGTCAGTAATCCACCGACCTATTTAACCCAGACAACGGTTTTCAAGCCAAAACTTTATTTTAATTTTTCAAAATGTCATTAGATAATCCATTTGAATCGTACAGTCAAATCGTTGACCCAAAAAACCAATGGTTGGTTCCAAATTGATTCTTAAAACATTGTACTGGATCAACATGGGTGGAGTAGGTTGGATGTAGATTAAGTTGGGTTCCAAGCCATATACATTTGAGAAATGTGGGTCATAGTATCATGGATGGATGAGAGTGGTTGGTGGAGGTGTTGGTTTCCAACCCAAAACATTTGCCACCTCCCGAACAATGTTGATACATGCCCCTGCCCTTATTTCAAATGTTGCACGTGCCATTTAATAAGTATTATATAAACATGTAAAAAATTAAAAGAAATGTAAATTTCTTCTAAGAGTAGGATCTATTGTGGGTGATGGTTTAATTATGTGGAGTTTTCAACCATCTATTTTTTTTCAATGTAATGTATAGTAGGAAACTGAAAAGTTAATTAGTATTAGCATAGGCAGGTAATCTCTATCTTTATACTCTCAATCAATTGATTGATCATTGACTAATTAAACCCTAAAACTTCAGTAGATCAAACAATTTCTACCAAATAACTTTTCCATTTTAAATGATTACTGTACACTTTGATAAGGATAGGAAGCGTCCGGTTACAAGTCAGCCAAGTAACTCACAAATGAACAAATAACTATAGTTTGAACTAATCTTCTAAAAGTTCTCACTCCATTGGATTATCTATCTGTTTTACTCTCTAATGCTTATCTTGTATAGTTGTTCAACATTATCTGTATCTTGTGATCTGTACGCATTATACGGTCTATATATATAAATACAATCCACTATTTTATCATCAATTGACAGTGAGTTCATTCATAGAAATTTAGCTTTTATTTTATGGTATCAGAGTTAGCCTTCACCATGTCAAGATCCATTTCAACATTTTCTACTGCAACCCTACCAACTAGCACTATTTTGAATCTGAATCTCCCATCTACGGTAAGTCATTTGGTTTCTTTTAAGTTAGATCGCACTAACTATTTATTGTGGCGAACTCAATTTGTTATTGTGCTCAAAGGTTTTAAGGTTATGAGTCATATAGATGGAACCATTACTCCAACCACTAAGACTATTACTGAGAATGGTCAAACTGTTAGCAATCTTGATTTCATGTTGTGGGAACAACAGGGTCAACTCTTTTTGTGTTGGATCCTCTCCTCTCTTACTGAAGAAGTTTTAGCCTAGGTAATAGGGTATACTACTTCAAAGGGTGTATGGGATGCCCTTGCCCGCCTGTTTGCTTCAAAATCACAGATGGTGGGTTATCTATAAAAACCTAGGCTCATAAATTAATACAATTTCAGACTCTAAATTATGAGTCTTTGGGGAGCCAGTTTCAGTCTCTAAATTAATACAATTTGTTTTGGGTGGGCTTGGTCCAGATTATGAGTCTTTGGTCACTCCATTGTTGTTGTGTGCTGGTGAGCACACCTTTGATCATATTCAAGCTCTACTCACTAACCATGAACTTTAGTTGGAACACACTCACACTCTATTTGAATCTTTTTTACTCAAGCTAATATGGTTGTTCAAAAACGTTATTAGACCTTTAGGACTGGTGTTCCTACAGGTGGTTGTTGTTCCCACTGATGGTTGTCCAAGTAGGTGGTTGTTATTCCCACCGGTGGTTGTCTAGGTGATTGATTTTTGTTGACACAAGAAGCCCCTTATAAGAAGAAGAACAAGAAGAATAAGAAGAAGAGGCCAAAAACGTATCATCAAAGATCTCACCATTCCCGCAGGTTGTTCAGGTGAGTGGTTTTTGTTGACACAAGAAGCCTCCTATAAGAAGAAGAAGAAGAAGAGGCCAAAAACGTATCCTCAGATCTCACCATTCCCGTAGGTGGTTGCCACTGGTTTGGGTCACTCGTTGTGGTATAGTCACCAATGGTTGTTCAGGTGGGTGGTTTTTGTTGACACAAGAAGCCTCCTATAAGAAGAAGAAGAAGAACAAGAACAAGAACAAGATCAAGAAGAACAAGAAGAAGAAAAAGAAGAAGAGGAGGAGGAGGCTAGAAACGTACCATCGGAGTTCTCATCGTCACCGTCGATGGCCACTAGTTCAAGTCACTCGCTATGGTATGGTCACTAGTGTGTGGGTAGGATTTGGTGGAGGGAGGGAAATTATAGAGGGGAAATGCAAAATGCGACCAGGGCTTCCTCTTCATTAACCTTTTGTCATTTTGTGGTCGATTTTTGTCCGGTTGAACCATCAAGCCCTTGTTAACGTGCTTTTGACCATTAACGTTATGTTTGCTTCCCTCGGTCGACGTGGTCAAATGTGATTCGTGGGTGCACTAAACACGAAGTGTGGTGATTCACTATTTAAATGGCTCGTATGGAGGATTCAGGCACACCAAAACACCCAAAAAAAAGTTGATGGGATTGTAATAGGAAAGAAAGTAATTATGATTTTTTATATTTATATTTTTTATTTTATTTTTTTAGGCCACAAAAGTGTTGTATGAGAATGGAGAAGAGTCCATGTGAAGCGTGTGGATGAGAAGACCCTTGGCCTCCATAAACTCGTCTTTTTATTAATATACTAAGCAACTACTATTTTTTAGTCTTTTAGTAGTTTTCTTTTTTTTACTTTTTCTTATAGTGTTTAAATAGTTATGAGTTGCAAGAAGTGGAAGAAATGATGATATATAATTAATAATATTTATATTAAAATAAACATAAATTCCAAAAGGAAAGATAAAAATTGACTAGAGGCTGAACCATTTTTCCCTCTGAGTGTGTATATATATATATTAAAGGAAGGTCTTCAAGGCTACAGTCCTCACCATTCAGACACGTAGCATTTTCATTTTTCTGAAAATCTAAACACATGGTATTAGCATCTAATTTTTGCTTGGTCTGCTGCCTGAACTTACAATTTTCCCTACAAATGACCCCCACTTACACCTCAACCATTAGATCAGACATAACCATCATATCCAGGACCTCCTAAAATACCTACCTGTAAAATTTGAACTCAATATTACCCCATTTATCTTTCACCAAACCAATATTTCGTTTCTAAACATCCCATTGACCCAAATTCCTACAATCTTGCCCCTCTAAGACTGATCAGACCTCATCATTAGATCTCAAACACCCCCAAATACAAACATGTGAATTCTCAACCCAAAATGCCTATGTTCACACTTCAATCGTGCCAAGATTCTAATTTTAGGTCTCAAATTGACCAAATTACAAATCTGCCCAATCCAGTCACAGTTGGTTTAATCTAACCTTACCAATCACCTTATACTACCCAAGAATCCTTCCCTATGAAATTTCACCCAAAACTGCCTTTGTTTGCCCCTCAATCACACATAGATTTCGTTTTGAGACTCTAGATTAACTAAATCAAACTTTTCCAGATCTTCCCAATCTAGGCCCAATTGGCCCAATCTGCCCCTAAGTCTCTATTCCTATCTCTTTCAATTTGCTATCCCTCTGTTCACCCTTTCTCCTTCTCTCTTTTCTCTCTAAGTCTCTACTCCTATCTCTTTCGATTTGCTATCTCAGGACTCTCGTCCAACCGTCTTCCAGTTTTAGATCAAAGTCCAGAGGCCCATCTTCAGTTTAAACCAAAATATCCAAAATAACTAAAAAAAAATTTGGTTCAGTTTATTCGGTTTTCCCATATTCTAGTTTCAGTTCGGTTTACCATATAATTAAATCGGTTTTTAAAACTTTGGTCTTTTCGTTTCGATTTTTAACCGAAAAAACCGAATGCTCACCCCTAATTGCAGCGGCGATTTGAACCAACCAGCAGCGATGACATTCTCTCCTCCAAATCAGAACCTCTATGTCTCCCAACTAATGTTTCCGCGACAACCTCCTTGATGTGCACGGGGGCTTCCTTCTGACCCTTCAGTTAGGTTGCCTCTAAGCCATTTGAACACATCTGGAGGTTTTACCCAACGATTCAATCGCCCCAGATTGTTCCAGGATCGAGGTAGTAGAGGATCACAACCTTCCCTTTCACTTGAATCAGTCACAAAACCCAGAGGTTAGGAAGCGGCATCACCAGTCGTGCGATTGTCGCCATCTGATGAGCACAAACTTCCGAGTCGCCTTAGATGCAGAGAGATAGCAGCAACACCACTACAGTTATCACACTCTTTTGAGGCCCAGCAGTTATTTCTTCTTTCCAACTCTCCCAGTTGCAGCAAACTTTCCAGTTTCAGGCCAAATCTGAATCAAGTAACCACCTTTTTTCTCCTCTATAATCAACTCCATATTCTCTTATTGTTTAACTGTAATCGGGAGTTATGAGTGGGGAAGAGCCGATGAAACTAGTTTGACGAGTTTCTGTAAGCTTTGTACCCTCCTTGATTCTATCATCGGTTTTCTTAAGTTCATTTTCTATTATGGTTGTTGCCTTCTAATTGCTGATTTCTTCAATAGATGATGGATACAAGTAGAGTAGATTTTTATTTCTTAGCCTTGCGGAATGATTGGTAGAACAATATTTGCTAAGACAGAAAACTTTTATGTTGATCTTGAATCATTTCATTTGTCTCTGCTATGCCAAAATAATCTAAACATATCAGTACATCCAATCCACTAATGCATGTTTCCCCTCTTCCTATCTTCACTTCTTTCTTATCTTGATATGGATAACATGTTTACCCTCACCTTTAGTCGAAATCCAATCAACTAAAATTTATGCTCGTTTTACTTCTCTTTTTATTATGTTGGATGCTTTAGATTCTATCTTATTTTATCCTTTTTTTATCAATTATGTTTGTTTGATTTGATAAATGGATTTGTTTCTAATCTGCCCAACATGGTGAATGATAGTTAAGATGAAAGATTCTCTAGCGAAACGATTAGACATTGTTTCTCTTGCACTTTATTTCGTTTAATAATGTAATTGTGGTCCGTGAATATTTTGGGCTTGTTAGGAGAGCTTACTTGCATTTACTTTTAGAACCCTATGTGGGCCCCACCTATTGGACCCGGGAGAGGGATGTCTAACCCAGTCCCTCTCCCATCCAAGTCTTACCAAGCTAGTTAATTGGTGCCTTGGGCTATTTGAGTCGCTATTGGAGTCACTATTGAACTAAAATGACTTTAATGCCATTCTCAGAGGTCTCATCATCTCCATTTCCTTAATTGATGGGTGGCGATTCCATTTTCAACCCAAGTGGCAAGTGAGCAATTTTTCAACGTACACAAACTTATATTCTGCCCCTTTGTTATGAGGTAAGAAACTATGAAACAACAAAGACCAAAAAGAAGCACAATGAGATTTTTGCAAAGGGCAGGCTTGGATGAGGGGCAAGACATGGAAGGAGGATTGAGACCAAAAGGAGTTCCTATGCAGCATCGTTTCATCATGTTCATGCCATTTTATTCTTGGCAAAGTTATGCTTCCAAGGTATCAAGAACCTTAAGAATCATGGTACATTTGTCGTAAAGAAAAGCATTAAAAACAACAAGTATTTGATGATATTTTGGAGTAGGGGTGTTCATGGGTCGGGTTGGGTCAATTTGAGTCATTTTCTTTAACCGACCTGACCTAGTCGGTTTACTTATTGACTAAACCGAAACCGACTGTCCCTGAAGCAAAACCAACCCAAACATGAAGGGTTGGTTTGGGTCAGTTTAGTCGGTTTTTATATATATTTTAAACTAAAATATCTATTTCTAAATATCTATTTATATTTAAGTTTATTTATTTTTAATCTTTATGCAAAATCAAAATATATATTTAAATCGATTAGTTTTTTATGCAAAACTGATTTTTTTTGTCAATGTATATTTAAATTTATACAAAAACTAAATTAAATATTGTACCATTGTATTATATTTGTATTGGTTTTACATTTTTAGTTTTTACCATAAATAAGAAATTTTTTTCAAAGATCAAACAAAACACAAATAAAATATATCAACATTTAACACATAAGGTAGAGACTGATAAATAATTACTTAAACATATAGGATTGATTCAGCTCGGTTTGGTTTCGGTTTTCATTCATACATGAAAACCAAAACCAAACCGAGTTGTCGGTTTATTTTCTCGTAAAAATTGAAACCGACCGATGATTTTACAAAACTGACCAACTCAGGTTGGGTCAGGCCGGTTTGGTCGATTTGACATTTAATGTGAACACCGCTATTGGGGAGTGAGGTCAATTATTTGTCATGAGGTGAGAAAGCATAAGATCGAAATCAATAATGTGCCATGTAGCAATGAAAACAATGATAAAACCTTGACTAAAATTGTGAAGTGCTAGTGTAGCAGAAAATACTCAAGTGCTATAAAGCGAAAAAATCAGTGATTTATGATGTGTCAAAGTGGCGAAAGGAAAACTATGTGCTATGCAGCAGAACTCATGTGCTATGAAGCGAGAAAATCGGTGATTTATGATGTGTTAGATGGCGAAAAATTCATGTGCTATGCAGTGGAAAAAATCTTATTTACGATGTGCCGGATGATGAAAAGCATATGTGCTATGTAGCAGAAATTTTGATTTATAATGTGCCAGAAATTGGAAAATCTATGTGCTTTAAATCAGAAAATCAATGATTTATGATGTGCCAAAGTGGTGAAAAACCATGATTCTTGATGTGCTGAAGGCAGAAAAGCTTATGTGCTATAAAGCAGAAAAACATGTGCCATAATGCGGAAAATCTTGATTTGAAATGTACCTAAAGGTGGAAATTCCAAGTGCTATTTAGTGAGAAAACCATTTGCTATTCAATGGAAGAAATTCATATGCTATGCAACGACATTCATTATGTGCTAGATGGGCAAATACTTTATGTGCTATGCAGCGGGAAACTCAGAATTTTGATCTACCAAAGGGTGAAATATCCTTGTGCTGTGTAGCAGAAAAACTCATGTGCTAAAAATCGGGAAAATATGTGTTAAAAGAAGCAGAAAATTCAGGCTTGTTATATGCGAAAAGGCAGAATATTCATATGTTGTGCAACGGAAAAAACCCGTGCTATAAAGCGAGGAAACATGTGCTATAAAGCACAAAAACATGTGTTAAAAAAGCGGAAGATTCTGATTTGTAATGCAGCAAAGGGTGGAATATCCATGTGCTATGCGGTGGGAAAGTCCTGTGCTATTCAGCAGAAAATCCATGTGTTATGCAGTAGAAATCATTATGTGCTAGAGGAGCGGATACTCTATGTGCTATTCAGTAGAAAATCTGGATTCCTATTGTGCCAAAGGGCAGAATATCTATACAGTGGAATTCTCATGTGTTGTAAAGCGGAAAAGCATGTGCCATAGTGCGGAGAAACATGTGCTATGAAGCGGAAAATTTTGATATGAAATGTGTTAAATGCGGAAATTCCATGTGCTATTTAGCCGAAAAACCATGTGTTATTCGGCGAAAAAATCCATGTGCTATGCAGCTGAAATCATTATATGCTAGAGGGTCAAAATGTCAATGTACTGTGCAATAGAAAAACTCATGTGCTATAAAGTGGGAAAACATGTGCTATAAAGCGGAAAAACATGTGCCATAAAGCAGAAAATTCTGATTTGTGATGTGCGAGAGGGTGAAATAGTCATGTGTTGTGTAGTGGAAAAACTCATATGCTATTCAACGTAAATAACTCATGGGCAATTGTTATGGGCCCGAGCGTAGGATCGCGTCACGGGTCGTTCCACGGCAGGAACCCCTGATCTTCCTTTGCCTTTGGTCTTACGCACTGACCCTATTTTGCCTATCTAGTGGGTGATTTGTCCAAGAGACCACCCGAACTCTCCCTTGGGGTGATTTGTCCAAGAGACCACCCAAACTCTCCTCACTCTTTT
>NW_010729156.1:634378-693440 GCF_000365185.1 Nelumbo nucifera | reverse complement strand
TAGGATAAATCTCCCCAGACTTATCCAATGGCTGTTAACATTTAAAACTAACGCAAGTCTCTATAAGTGTCCAGTTTTAGGGTCTTACACAGAATTATACCAAACAACATGAATCAAACATGCACTTTAATTTATTTCCACTAAATAACAAAAGTACATCAAATCGGATTGAAGCTAAGGGCATACAAAACTGTCTAACATCGTGCAGGTCGCTACTTATGCRACAAGGAATTTCGCTACCTTAGGATAGTTAGAGTTACTGCCACCGTTTATCGGGGCTTCCATTCAAAGCTTATAATACTTCTCCTTTCGACCTTCCAGCACCGGGCAGGTGTCAGACTCTATACATYGTGTTACCACTTAGCAGAGTCCTGTGTTTTTAATAAACAGTCGCTACCCCCTGGTATGTGCTGCTTTCCTAACCAAAAGATAGGAGAGCACCCCGTCTCCCAAAGTTACGGGGTCATTTTGCCAAGTTCCTTCGACATGGTTCTCTCAAGCGCCCTAGCATACTCTACCTGTGTTGGTTTGGGGTACGGTCAGTTCACCGGGAGGATCGCCCTCCCAATTCGAAGTTTTTTCCTGAAGCTTCAACCTTGTTGGCTATGACAACAGTCGCGACTATAAACAGACTCGCGACTATGGCAGGGCGGTACGCTCTGCTCTCTCGCGACCCCTACTCTAATCAAAATACAAAAGGCCCCTATTGAAGCGAGCACTGAAATGAKAAAGGCTTGTAGACTCGTGACGCAGCAAGAAAACGCCGCGCAACGGCTTTCGCGCCATTCCGTTGCTTGCTTCGGTTCACACTAGAAAGTGCTTCGAAAGGTGTCAGCAGGTGCGCGGAGCCGGAGCCCGGCATGTTCGCCCGGTGGGCCGAGTGTTCGCCCAAGCATGCGAAGCCACCTTGGTGTATAGTTTGGCGCTAGTGCGCCCAGCAAGAAAACGGCTACGCCAATCCCAACCTAGGTTAGGCTCGGCACAGCTATCAAGGGTTGCTTCTTTCTAAGCTTCTTCGCCTTTAGATAACAAAAAGTGTCCGCCCCTTAGGTCGCCAAACTACGACGAGAGTTTCGCCTTTTGAAGCGCCAGTAGCGTAGGGCGATCAGGCCAGGCCGAGTCAGAAAGGCTTTGATGACTCAATGTTCATATTAGGGAAAGGAGAGTGAGGGGAAGAGGGGGCAGCCCTTTCGGGGGTTCCTTAGGGACCAATTCACTCTGCGTAGATTGACTGATTCCACTAGCAAGTGATCGTGTTTTTCACAAGATTTATCGTTACTCATGTCAACATTCTCACTTCTGATATCTCCAGGTGTTGTCACCAAAAACCTTCCCCGATTGACAGAACGTCCCGCTACTGACACTTGAAAAAGCAGCTTTCAAGGTCTCGTCACTTCGGGGAATCACTTGAGCCCTGAGTGATTGCTTTCTTCAAAGGATGTTACTTAAACAACTGAAAACACCACGTCAGAAGAGCCGATTATCACCCTGCCTTCTTTAGGGGCGACTAGATAAACACTACCTTCTTACACGAAGTCCACCTCTAGGCGTGAAAACAAGTCCGAACTAGACAGGTTGGAGATCTCAGATGTGCTTCGTGAGCCTCACGGCAACTTGCCTATATAAAGACCTCTCCATCAACGTTTCGAGGTACGCGTGATTTAGCTCTTTAAGCACTCTAGTTTTCTTGCATTCCTACAATCAAATACCTATTTGCTAACTTAAGCATCGGAGTGCCCACCCCCGGGTCAAACAACCCGAACACTCTGATATCTGTCTTTTTGTAGTTCAGCCATGCAACCTATTCAGTCCAACATCCGAACTATCCACCAGTAGGGAGCATTAGATCGTACACCATCAATATATGAAATTAGAAATAAAAATCAAATGAATTGGAAACAATCACAAATGAATTGATTACAATTTATAAATTTCAAAATAAAAGTTTACAATAACATTAAAAATTCTGTATAATTAGTATAAAATTATACAATAAAATGAAAATATTGGCTTATCAGGGCACGTGGGCCTTACCCTAGGCCCAGCCCAGAATAGGGGTGTGGACCATGCTTGGCACAGCCCAACACTATAACCCATAGGTAGGGCTGTTCATAAGAATGCCCAACCTGACCAAACCGACCAACCCGGACCGACCCAACCTGAGTCGGTCAGGTTTTCATCCGTACCGGTCGGTTTCGGGTTGGGCACATATATAAATCGAAATCTCGGATCGGTTTCGGTTTTCTTGCATGACAACCGAAACCAACCCGACCCGAACCGAACTAGTATTCTACTAGTTTGGTAGTTCCTACTTCCTAGTTTGAGTAGTTTCCTAATTCCTACTAGTCTTCTACTTTTAGACTTCTACTAGAACTAGAACTCTAGAAGGCCCATTAGGCAATTACAATTAGAATTCAATTAGGTGTCATTTTTTAGTTTTTTACCTAGATTAGAATTTAGAAGGTTTCTAAATTTTTATTTTATTGATTTACCTACCTAGATTTACCTAGTTTTTTACTCTAGAAGGCCCATTATTGACACTTGTTTTTACATGAAGAATTTATTGATTTTATTCTTTACCTGAATTAAATTTAGATTTATCTTGGACTCTTGAATATCAAATCATCAACTAATTCAGATTTTATTTGGCTTTGTACAGGAGCAAAACCGAGACCGACCCAAACCGACCCAACCCGACTCAAACCGACCAGGTCGGTTTGGCCTGTCAGTGGGTCAATTTCGATTCCCACCTTAGCTAACCCAACCAGGTCGGGTCGGTTGGGAAAATCCCAAGAAACCAACCCAACCCGACCCGTGAACACCCCTACCCGTGGGTCGTGCCCTCACCGTGAATTTGCACCTTTCATTCAACTACGACCTAATGCTTAGTTTAGAACGAGTACAAATACAAATTTGTACAGTATAAATATATACAAAATACAAGATTTTGCACTCCCCATATTTTTATTTGTACTTCTTTCAAACTAAGCCTAAGTGACCCACTCATTCTATTTTCCAGTATACTTGCCCTCACCGTCAACATAGCTGGCCCTTTGGTTCTCAAGCGATGGACTTTTAAGACTTTAGAAGGTATTCAATAATCACTAAACTGAAGACCAATAATTGCGAACAATTATCTAGCATCAATTATATCCACAATTCGAGTCCCATAGCAGTCTTCACTAGCCAAATGGCTTTGAAAACTTAGGATCCGTTTGGTTCAAGGGGATTGGAATATGGAAATTCCAACCATTTGTTTGGGTGGAATCGGAGTCCTACCGATCTTAGTGGAGTGGCATTTCCCTATTGAGGGAATTGTCATGCCCTCCCCCTTTCTTGGGAATGAAAATCTATTCCCATTGATAGATTTTGATTTTTGATGATGCGTGATCTGGTTGCTCCTAGCTGGATGGTAACTCGGGCATCAGTTGCTTAACTAGCCGGTCGAACTGCAAGACATGAGAGCTTAGAGAACCTGGGGTGACTAATCCGGCGTGGTCACTCCGATGCTTAAGTTAGTAACTGGTTGTGCAAGTTGGTAATTCTTGAGTGCAAGAGTTCTAGTAAGCAATAAATCACGCGTACCTAGGTTATAGGGGCTGGTGCCCTTCCTTATATAGGTGGGCTGTTGTGGGTCTCACGAAACACCTCCGAGATCCTCGGCCCACACCGTTAAGAATCCGTTTCGCACCAAGAGGTGGATATCATGCTAGCCAATAAGACTTATCGTGTTCGTCCGATCCGGGCAGGATGAGGATAAGACCTACAGTTATGTGGTGTGATTCCGAAGAGCTCAAAGACAACTGGCATGCTTCTAGAAGTCCGCTACGTGTCACCTCGGAAAGTTTGGCCATTCCGAGCTACTTGGACCTTGATCTTAACCAAGGTGGCCAAGGCGCCCGAGGTGACCTGACCTACTGAGGTGGTAGAAAATGTTGAATCACTTATCCAGTCATCAAGTCGCATCCAGATGTCCGTTGTTTACTAGGTCAAGCCAAATTACCCCTGATCAGATCAATTCCAATTCCTATTTGAATTATACATGCAAAAGGAATAGATCATTCTGATTCTAATTTTGAGGAATTTCAATTCTAATTTCAACTGTAAACCAAACAGGCCCTTAAAAGCATACCATCTTTTGGATGATAATGGGTTTGGTCAGGTTGGTCAGGCTTAGCACCAATAATAAGGACTGGAACAGTGGAACCCACCCGTGCCCAACTGCCCAACCAGCACTCTGGGCCTAAAATGTTAACCCAAGTCAAGCTATAGATGCTGGAAGAACTTTGATCAATCAAAAGCCTATACTGGTTGATTGATTATCAGGTTCTTAGGTACCCTGCCTTCATAGTTGGACCCATATATAAAAGCCCAAAATTTTTGAGTCGGGCTGGAAATGATCACCCAAGACCAGTTATTCACGCCCATTCTTGTATTTACGAAGACCTAAGATGGAGTGACAACCAAGCAAAGTTTATTTGGATCATTTACTAGAACACCTCAGTAGTTTTTATTTATTAAAGGAAAAATTTCTGATAGGTATCTTGTATTTTAGGCTGAGTGCCAATTTAGTAACTAAACTTTAAAATGTGACAATCTAGTACCCGAAAAAAGATAAAAATGCCCTTCAAGTGTCACCTAATTTTTTTTTTATCAAAGTAAAACCAGACCGACAATACTGCCTATTCATCGACTAACTTCTTCTCTTCGACCGAAAAACCTTTCCAAACAGTTTTCACATGCTATATCTCTTCACGGATTTGAAAAGGCTAGTATTTTGGGAGCAGTTTTCTCATGCTCTCTCTTCACAGAGAATGATAATTTCTGGTTTTGGGTACAGGGGTTTTGCTCAGCAATCCATTTATCAAGGACTCTGTGTTCAACCCAATATTTCAAGGGTTTAACAGCATTACAGGTAAATCTTCTCTTGTTTCGTGGCCATTCTCGTTTTCAAACAGTCCTACTCATTCTTCTTTTTTATCTTCTTCTTCTTCAGGCATCCGAAACTCCACTGATGTATTGCAGACGGGTGTTTCCTTAATCAATGTACCCGCCTTACACCGGTAATTTATTGCAGACGGGTGTTTCCATAATTTTCATCCATCAGAAATTGGTCAAATAACATAAAATTCGATAATCAATTATGCACTTCCCCAAAAAAAGATACCAACAAAACAGGAATCAATAAAACTTAAACAAAGTCACTAAAACGAAGGATGATGCCATGAAAAAGAAAAATTCTCCCAACCGCAGATTTATTATCGGTCACTTGAATCGTATCGGAAACGTAATCCTGAAACACAGTAAATGACAAGATACTCAAATGAGGGATGGAATGATTACATGAATTAGCCAATTTGTAGAACGTCGCAGCTTTTTCGTATAAATCTGCGGCATCTTCGTATTTTTCGCCGAACAAATTCCAGCTAGCGATCTTCTTCTCTGCTTTTTTTCTCAAACTCCTCTCCTTTTACAATTTGATCATCTCCCTTCCCAATGTCCTCCGCCATTTTATTTCTGATCTCTCGTGTCCCAACTCGCAAAAGCGAGAAGGAGATGGCAGTAGAACGAATGCGGGCTGTGATGTCCATTTATTAGAGAGAGACGACGAGAACATTTCTTTAAAAGACGTTGACCGGTTCCGTTCGGAGGACGAAAAATCCTCCACCTCAACCAGTCCGACATGCTCGATCAACTCGTTGAAACTAGGGTTGTGCTTGGATGTTTTTGGTAGGTTGGTGTACATTAGATTAGAAAACCCAGTGGAAAATGCTTGTGGTCTGGTGCTTGAAGGTTTGCTAGAGCTTGAAGAAGCTGTTTACCTCTCTTTCATTTTTTTGAGAAAGAAGATGATGAACAATGTCTAAGAGTAATTTCAACATTTTAAAAATCTTAAATCTTATATGAAGTCACATGGTATATGATGAGGGCGGATTTGCCCCTCCAATGACATTGTGACACCTGGTATCTTATGATAATTAAGTGCAGCCTCTTGACAAATAGACAGATCGAGTTTGCCACTTACAGGCAGTTCGCCACAAAGCAGCTCACCCTCATGTAGCCTGGCACCTTAGAACAAATAGGTGACACCCGGGGCCACTTTGGCAACAACTTGCCTTTGCTAAATTGATAGTGTCCCACTAAGCGTAGCCTGGCATAGCCGCGGCCCGGCACAGGCGCGGCCTGGCGCAAGCAAGACCTGGTGGCCTAGCCCTGACACGACCTGGTCCTAGCACGAGCTGATAGCCTAGCCCTGGCACGAGTTGGCAGCCTGGCCCTAGCGCGGCTTGGCCCTGGCGCGACTTGGCCTTGGCACGAGCTGGCGACCTGACACAAGCACCAACCTAACAACCTAGAGGAGCTCACCACCGTACCCCGCATTTCATGGGATTGTGACTTATAACGGCAATATTAGCTCACCCACTCCCCGACTCAGGCAGAAATGGACAACCTTACTAGTTGGTGGCTTTATGTCCACCTAACACGAAAGCAGGTCCCATCACAGCGGGAATCCAAGAACTGCTCCACCTCTGCTCTCTAGATCTCTCATTCTCTAATATCATTCTCAGCTCTTCACTAAGTGCTAACTCAACCATCGGAGTGACCTCGCCGGGTAAACACCCCCAAGTTCTCTGATTCAGTTCGTACAAGTCCCTCAGTTCCCACCGTCTATAGAGATGAGCAGATCATCTCCAGCAGAAAGTAGCCGGTTCAGTTCCCGTCGCTGCTAGTAGCCAGATCACCTCCTGTAGGGAGCAGCTGGGTTGCACTACGCCAAGGAGCTCAACTTCAGCCCCTGAGTCACAGGCCACTTGGGAATAGACGAGATGACAAGGTACTTAGCCAAAAAAAATGATACGTGACCAGAAACGGTTACATCAGTATACATAATTGACAGTCCATTAACGTTAGGTACTAGATTGTTGCAAATTGAAAGTTCAGGTCCTAGATTGTCGCGTTTTAAAGTTTGGTACTAAATTGGCACTTGGCCTAAAGTACAAGGTACCTATTGGGAATTTTCCCTTTATTAAAGCACCCCTATAGTTTATAACCTATTTATTTAATGGACCTTTGTTTTTCCGTCTAAATATTAATATGATCACCTAAATTAAGTGGAAAAAGTTCAAGGGTATAGGCTTATGTGACTGTGATTGCTTATTTCAAAAGTATCCCTAATATTTCTTCATATAAAAAACAAAATTGACCAAAATAGAGTGATTGCTGGTGTCTTATTAGAGGTAAAAATGGTATTTTCATTTTTTATTTCTTTGATAAAATTTATTCAAATGGATATTAAGGTCAAAAACTATGATTTTCTAATATCATATAATGAAAGAAAATCGATTGCAAATTATAGGGAGTGTTTTAATAAATCACATAAAGAAAATGTAACTTTCCCCTTAAACCCAGGAACAAATTCTTATATTTTTTGACAGCATATTAAGGTATTTGTCTTGTAATAGAAGTTTCGTGTTCCCCAGACTTTTGCTTGTGATTTGTGAAACTTATCAAGTGCCTGTTTGGGAGGAACGGCTTCAGAGTTCTGACTTTGCAAGGTGAGCTCACATGGAAAGCTTAAAATCTATATTTGACGAAAAACCTGGAAAGCTTCAACTTTTTGGAGAAAGTAAAACTAATTTTAGTGGCTTCTTCAAAGTGATTCAGTCGGCAACTCAAAAAAAGCTGAAGCCTTCCCAAATGGGCTTAATGCAGGTGGAACTGTGAAGTGTGGAATAAAGTTTTTGCCCCACTCTCAACGGGATTGAATGGTTGAACCGGTGGTTAATGACCCAGTGGTCTTTTTTGACCCTAATTAACTGAGGGTTTTTATGGTTTGAATGGGCTAATTAGCCCGACAGTGACCCAATGAACATTCTGGTTTTCTGCCTGATACCAATGATAACATTGGTTTTCACCAAGGTTTTAAAAATCGGATTGGACATGGAACCATTTCGACCATCCGGTTTGAATCGACAGTCTGTTCTGATCTAAAAAATAAAAAATAATTGAAAGGCCAAAAACCATTGCCCAGGTCAACGGTTTGACCGCCTATGTCAGCAGGTCACTGACCAAATCACTAGTTTTTGGTCCAGGAATTGGTTTTAGGGTAAAACGAAACTAGTTTCCTGACTGATTTCCAGATTAACTGGTCCGGCCCGATTTTGAAAACCATGATTTTCACCCTACCAAATTCTCATATTAAACTAAATTACCTTTCACCATTAAAGTTATTTATTAAATTTTGAAAACCAAAACAATTGTTAGCTTGCCCAATTGCCAAAATTACTAGCTTCCCTGGATTCTTCAGAATACAGGATAGGGATCTGCATATCGATTTGGTGTTTTCAGTTGTTTAAGTAATTTTAATTGCGGTTAATTTAGGGGCTGTTTAGTTCTTTTTCTATTTATTTAATAAATATTTTTTTCAATATCTCTATTGAAAAATGAGAAAAAATGTTGAAATATGTTTTCAACATATTTTACAATTAAATGGAACGTCATTTTTTATTGGGTATTTAATACGAGTCTGGATCTCCTGCTCATGAGAATTCTGCCCGCGTCTAACCACATAATATCGCAACCATACATGGAGAATATCTCATCCTCCTACATTCACAGGGGATAGTGTGTTGTGGGTAGACATGGATAGGAGATTCGGATTCAATTAACACAACACATTGAAACTCTTGTAAAGGTAGGTGGTAATAGAAGGATTCAGATTCCCCATATCCCCCAAGACTATCCAACTAACATACCAACCAAGTGAGCCACAAAATTCCATCATGCATTTACATTTACACATTTGTTTTCAGTGTTTTTACGCATAAATCAATGTAAACCTTTCCGTCGACAATTGATGTAAATAATGCATCGATTTTATTGATGTACATTTACATAGATTATCACATAAAAAGGATCCTTCAGATGAATTTTCCATCAAAAACAAACAGCCTAAATTTCAAATAAAACTGCAAGGAACCATACACCATCTTAATAGGGAAACCTAAATTTCAAATAAACCTCTGTACGCAAAGGTTATGTTTGATTTGAAGGAAACCTAAATTAATACAAACCTTGTATTAATTTCTGTCTTTTCCTTCCTTTCCCTATTTTTTCTTTCAAACCAAACATGGCCAAAAAGTTTCAATGGAGGAAAAAGTTGTGAAAAGAGTTCAGTTTCCCTACATAGTTCTTACTTCAGGCATCCCATTCTTAGAGAAAAAACTTTAAACTGTTTGAGGGCAAATAGCCTATACTGTTGAGAGATTTTCTGAAAATGCCACATTACCATGAAAATAGATAAATTAGTAATTACATCTTAATTTATTTTGACTAAAAGCTATTAAAGAAAGGGAGGACCAGGCATCCCCTCAACAGATCAAAGTCTAGAAAAATTCACCCGTGAATTTTATACATATTAAAACTAGATATCGCGCGAGTCATCAGAGTCTATCTGCCTCATCCTATTAGGGGCTACAGCTACTGTTGTTCAACAATGCTCATTTAAAAAGTCATAAACAGTAACCTAATCAATGAGTGACAGTCACTTGTTCTTTATTCCACAATTTCCATCGATAGAAAGCAGTAAATTCAGTATTTCCCTCTAGAACTGGGGCGCTGTTCCAACAAGCTTCTTCAAGGGGAGATGTTCAGCAAACAATAATATGATTTCTTTATAGTGGGCATAATTTTTTCCTTTTTATTCCATCAATAAAAGCACATCAAACAGTAACTTAATTCATTTGGAACTGTTTTCCCCCACATTTTCCAAGTATAATGGATGGAAAGAGAAATCTTAATAGCGGATTAGTGGACACTCCCGTGTATAGTGGGTGCTTCCTTTAATTCACAGTTGTCATCAACATAGCAGAGAGATCAACATTTAAATACATAATCTAATCAAGTAATAATCTGAACTGTGTGGAACTATGTGATTAATTAACCTTCACCCATATATTACAGTTCAAAGAAAGCAATGAAGAATGAACAACTTCATATCTACCAGAATAATGGGAATCGTTTTCCACAACTTTCATGTATGCTAACAATTGTAATTCCTTTACAAAGAAAAAGGGTAAAAAAAAGCTGTAAAAGGATGTTAATTAACCTTCAAGGCATGACAAGCACCCTTTTCTTCCAAGAGAAGACCACTTCTACAATTTGATCAATTTAAACCCTCAAAGCCACCTGATCTTGCCATGAAATCTTCCTCTTCCCAGACCGATTAGAACCATTCCCCATATCTCTACATACTGATAATTTCAGATCGTTTGGTTGCTCATCTACCTTCTTTGCCTTCTTCTCCACTTTCATGGGTTCCCAAGCAACCTGGAATTCTCCTTCATCTTCGCCCCTCTACAACAGACATAATAATCAAATTAAAAACTCAGAAAATCAAGCTAAAACCCATCAAACAATTAGCATATTTCATGGAATTCTGAAGTTAAATAATCCAAAAGTTCTAATTATTTACTGAAATCTGATTCAGATCCAAAACTGGAGCTGGGTTCTTCATGGCAACTTCTTTCTGCTTGTAAGTCCTTTCCTTGGAAAGGATTTCGCTTCGGATTTCTGGATTTTGGATCCAAACAGGGTTACGTTCTTGTTGGGGATTTGGAATTTGGTTTTTCATCAGATACTTGTATCTTCCCCTCAAGAACCTGAAATCAATGGAAGAAGTAAAGTGTAAAACTCAAGGCCCTAGCATTAAAATCTTTCCCCTATTTTTTAACTGTCAAAAGAAACTCTGCAAACCCATCAGAAATTAAAACAGGCAACATACTTGACTTCAGCTAACAGGGTTAGCTTCCTTTCTTTGGCTCTCTGCAAATTATTCTTCATGGCCTGTACATCCTGTAAAAGCCCTACTGTTAGAAACCCTTCTGTGCATTGCCAAAGAAACCAAATCATTTAAACAACATTGGAACAGAGAAAAAATCTGAACTTTTCTTCAAAGAAGGCGAATTTTTTTATGAAAATAACCCAGAAAAGGGAATTTTTCGGGAAAACAAAGAAAATAAAAGAGATCAAAATCTAAAAACAATGGAAGGAAGCCCTAAACGATCTGATTACGAGAGAACCCCCAGAGTCTTCCTTAATAAATATAAAACAAGGAAAAAAAGTCGCAAAATCGAAGAAACCCATAAAGCAGATGAGAATTTTCGAACAAATCCGAAAGAAAACCTAGATCTCCGTAGATATAAATATAAACAAAAAGAGGAGAAAAAGGATTTACCTTCACCAGTTCTTCATACTCTTGCATTAGATGTTGATGCCTCATTCTGCTCCTGGCGTCCTCATCAACAACATACGAAGGAGAGGGAGAAGGAGAAAGATCCATTGAAACCACCCTCTTCATTTTCTTCAACATGGCATCTCCCGCAACAAATCCCAGAAGAAGATGAACAAAAATAAAACGCAGCCCTAGACCGAAAACCTCGAAACCAAGAATCTCGAAGTAGAAGAAGAGATGGGTCTCGAATTAAATACAGACCGACAAAGAGATAGGGTCGAGATGTTAAGAGGTAACAGAGAGAAAGCAATGAAATAAAAGTAAAGGGGAGAGAGAGGTAGAGAGAGAGAGAGAGAGGCAAAGTTCCTTGTTTCCTCTTTTCTCTCTGAAACTCTGACCGAGACAACCAGGAAAGAAAGCCCACATAAATCGGAAAAATAATTTTTTTGGGCTGTGATGAAGATGGATTTTTTTGGGCGTTGCAGAAGGGTATTTCAGGGAAGTTGTTTTTATGGCGGTTTGGTTGCAATACGTTTGAAGACACCTTTCCTTCTTTCCTTCCATCTTCTCTTTATCTTTCCTTCTTTCTTTTTTGTTTTTCTTCTACATAAATTTTGGTCCAGCTGGGCCATTAGGAAGAGAGAGAAAGACTGAAAGAGAGGATGGCTGTTTTGTGTGGACTCCTTGTTTTTGGAGGGTGGGTGACTGGGTGACTTCTGTTGTTTCTTTGTTTCGTCTCTCCTCCCCTTTCCCCTCTCTTTCTTGGTGTGTTTGCTTGGGTTTTGGTGAATAGAGAGAGAGGAGAGAGAAAGAAAGAAAGTATGAGAATATGAGAGAGAGAGAGGGGGGTGCTGAAAAAAAGCAGTAGATGAATGGCTGCTGTTTTCTGATGCGTTACAGTTGCTGCCTTGTACCTTGTTAGACTTTGTATTTGATGGCCTCCTTCTGATAATGGAGGTGAATGGCTGAATGAGATGTTTTTTATATTAAATTTTATAAAATTAAGTTTAAATTTACTAATATACCCTTAATCACTGCAGATCTGTTCTTGTTGGTTATTGCTAAATAAAGTATTTTGATTTCAAATTGGATGGTTAGGTAGTTGGTCTTCTCCTCCACTAAAAACCCACATTAATTCTGTCTTTTTCTTTCCTTTTCCTTTCCATTCATACCCTGTACTACATCTATAGAGATTTTATTATATTTCTTGTAACTTGTGAAATAACCGGAAACCACCCAGAACTTACAGGTTGGTAATCTGTGAATCTCTGAGCCCAGAATATATTTTGAACTCTTCTGTAATTGTCTTCTTCTTCAATTGTTAATTAAACGACTGTAGATGATGTAACAGAGAACAGTTCTAAGGAATACCAGACGGTCCAGACCCTTCAACCGAATTAATATACACGGTGATTGTTGAACCAAATCAAATCTCATCAAACTGAGAAATCCATAACTAAGAGGGGCATATCTGTAAAACAGTATTACACCCAAAAGCACCCACCATCCCAGATCCATCCAAGAAACAGCAGAAATGTCTCTCTTAACCATGAGAGGGATTGAGTTTTTCTCAAGGCAAAATTGTTTCACACACAGAGAGAGCGCTTGAGTTAGAGTGTTGGGGTGGAACTTGGAAAGTGGAAAGAAAAGCTGATAAGACTTTGGTTTTATTTCTGTAAAATTTGTCGGTTGCAGGTCTCCAACATGGAAGGCACAGAGAGTCAGAGAGAAGGGGAGAGAGAGAGAATCTCAAATCTCAATTATTATTATTTTACTTTTTAATTGCTTTTTTACTTTCTTTCGGTTCCTCCTTGCCTTCCCTACGGAAATTCGTGCACGAGACCCGTTTTTAACGGGTTTGTTTCGAACCCAGAACCGGTTTGATTTTATGCAAATAAACCTACCCGGATATTTTCGGACCGGATTGGTACAAAAGTAGAATCAGGGCTAAACGGGTCAACCATTTTGAGCCGAACAGACAACGACTTGACTACACAGGTCATTTCCTGCTAGGTCAGAACTGGGGTGATAAAATGGTTTTGGAGTCATGCAAGGACATTTGAAAGCTGAAAGATGAACCTGCCCTAACTGATCGGGCAAGGTAAGCAAAGTCAAATGTGATACTACATATGTGGGCCCATGAATTTTATTTAGCTTGGATGGTTAAGATTACACTCTTTAACGGAGGAGGACCTATCAGATCGTTGATATGTGTCATGAGCCATTGGAGTATTATATATACGCGCATCTTACACTTGCAACACACATCTGGAATATTATGTAGTGATCCATCTTGTCTCAAATAAGTGTATGATCCCCGTGTAAGCGTGTTTTTTAGAAAGCTTTAAGGGTTAAGGCTACGTTTGGTTGCACCGCAATTGTACTTTTACTAGTAAGAATGTATGGGAGTTCAAACGAAAATAATGCAAATTTTGTTTTGGGTTATTGATGGAATGCGATTTGAAAAAGCTCCTAGCTGGTAGGCAGTTCGGACGTTGGTCTGCTTTGTTGGCCGGTCAAACTACAAGAGAAGGGATACTCAGAGGATCCGGGGGTGGCTTATTTGGTGTGGTCGCTCTAATGCTTAAGTCAGTATATATACGGTAGTAAACTAGTGAGCAAGTAATCGTACGTACCTAATATCATTAGGGTAGATGCCCTTATATAGGTGAGTTGTCGTAGGTCTCATGAAACACCTCTGAGATCTTCGGCCTGTGTTGTTAAGAGTCTGTTCCGCACTAGGAGGTGGACTTTATGCTAGCTGATAAGGCTTATCGTGTCCGTCCGATCCGGGCGGGATGAGGATAAGACCTACAGTTGTGCGGCGTGATCCCGAAAAGCTTGGAGACAGCTGACTTACTTCTAAAAATCTGCTACATGTCATCTCAACAGGTCGGGCCATCACAAGCTACTCGGACCAGGCCGAGGTGGCAGAAAATGCCGAGTCACTGTCCAGTCAGCAGGTCGTATCCACGTGTTCGCTAATTAAAAGGGCCAAATTACCCCTCATCAGGTTTTACTTTATTCTGTTTTAGGTCTTATTTTACATTATTTGTAGATTTGTTCATAGGGTGGGCTTCAAGCTTGATTTGCACTGTCGGGTTTAGGCTTTGGGGTCAGGTCCATTGAAATTTTGGCAAATGCCAAGCCCAAACACGGCCCATAAATAGGTCTAATTATTTGTACTGAAATCAAAGATGACAATAATGGGGTTTGTGATGCTTGTGGACGAGTAAAACATACTAGAGTTCCATTTCCAATAAGCTCGTCAAGAGCAACTTTAGCTTTTGCTTTGATACATGTTGACATATGGGGTCTTTATCACATTGCTTCTCATTCAGGCGCAAGATATTTTTTGACCATTGTAGATGATTACGACAAATGCATTTGGTTGTACTTGATGAAATTTAAGTCAGAAACATTTTCTTTACTTGTCTCATTCTATAACATGGTGAGAACTCAGCTCAAATGTAATGTTCAACAAGTCAGATCTGGTAATGGGAAAGAGTTCCTCTCTAATCCCATTCAATCATTCTTTTCTCAAAATGGGATTGTGCATCATAGAACCTGTGTTAATTCCCCACAAAAAAACGGGAGAGGTGAGAGAAAACACATGCACTTGTTAGAAGTTGCCCGTGCTTTGCTATTTTAAGCTTCACTACTAGTTAGCTTTTGGAGTGAATGTGTGCTAACTTCATCATACATAATCAACTATTTTCCAATCGTTCCCCTTTAAGGTAATTCCCCATTTGAGTTACTTTTTGGAAGGCATCTCACCCTCAATCACTTGCACACCTTTGGGTGCTTATACTATGCCCAGGAGTGACCATTAGACACAGACAAATTTGCACCTTGGGCAATCCGGTGTATATTTTTTGGTTATCCATATGGATAGAAGGGATATCGAGTATATATCCTTGAGACTCATCGAATATTCACCTCAAGAGATATAACCTTCTATGAAAATATTTTCCCATATACCAGTGATTCCTCTAACGAAAAGTACAATCTAAACATTGTATTCCGCTCCCTCAAACTAAACAACAAACAAAACCCTTTGTGTTTTAACCATTCAGATCAGTCCACTAAACTTTTGACATCTCAAGATAATGTCGAGATTGACTTACATCCATCTGCAAAGCCTATTGAACTGTAGTCTCGGCCTCAACGTCCTAAAAGACCACCTACCCACCTCAAAGACTTCATTTATAACTTGCCACATTCCACATCCACCTCAGCTTGAGCCTTGTTTGAACCCATTGAGCCCAAATTATATGCTCAGGTGGCCTATGATCCAAATTGGCAACATGCCATGAATGAAGAAATACAAACGCTCGAGAGAAGTAAAACATGGTCTATAGTCGACCTTCCTCGGGGGAAGAAGCCCATTGGAGCAAAGTGGGTATACAAATTAAAATACCCTATTGATGGCATGATAGAGCACTACAAAGCTTTTTTAGTGGCAAAGGGATACAACCAGGTAGAGGGATATGGTTACCATGATACATATGCCCCTATGGCAAAGCTAGTCACACTCCGTTGTTTATTGGCTATAGTGACATCAAAGGGTTGGGAACTTCACCAGTAGGACGTTAGCAACACTTCCTTGAATGGGGATTTGGCAAAAGATGTGTACATGAGCATACCTCCCGGTTTTCTCAAGCAACTACAAAGTAAAGTTTGCAAGTTACACAAGTCTTTATATGGGCTTAAACAAGCCTCACACTGCTGGTATGAGAAGTTTGCAACTGTATTGACAAACATCGGATTCAACCAGTCCACAATAGATTACTCCTTTACACTAAAGCGAGATGAATCATTCACTGTGGTTTTGGTGTATGTTGATGACCTGGTCATAACTGAAAATGATCCATCCCGCATACATGATCTCAAGCAACATCTCCATGATCTCAAGCAACATTTTTAGATTCCCTCTTTCTCTCTTTCTGATCACGAAAGAATTTAAGTTGTACCCAATCTTAGCCTTGGTGTATATCTGAATAGTTCATTTATTCGTCAGCCCAAAACCCTCTTGGTTGTGATGATGGAGATGATAATGGTAATAACTTTCATCGCAAATTTTAAGTGTGTCCCAATCCAACCCTATTTCACCTGGTGTGAGACATGTTTAATTGAAAGGTGTCCAAATAGGTAGCGGTGGCAATTGGGCGGGTTGGGTTTGGTTTAGGTTGAGCTTTAACCCAACCCATCTAACCCGCCAACCCATTAATGACCCAATTATATAAAATTAAATGGGTTGGGTTCAACCCAAACTCGCTTTAACCCAACCCAACCGGCCCAAACCCATTAATCTTATATTTATGGACTTAAAAAACAAATTAACAATCTCTTTACAAATAAGTTGGTCATAGCTTGGTGGTAATAGTTGTTACTATTTGCACAAGTGGTGAAGGTTCAAATCATATTACATGCATGCTATTTTTACAAAAGCGGTGAAGCCATTTGACTATGTTTGGATTTCGGGTTTGACCGAACCACTTAGGTTCAAATCGGTCAGACCAACTTGAACTATCTAATTGGATTATCTTTGAGCTAATCACATCAAGGGTGGTTGAACCATTTAGATCTAGATTAGTCAATGGTGGATTGACTTGGACCGGCCCATATCAGGTCTGTGCACGGGTTTGTGATCGAACTGATTGACCCAAAGTGGGTCAATGTAAGTACATTGGGTCAAGTTGTGTGGATATTGATTGGACCAAACGGTCCATACTGGGCAAAGCACGCGAACACCGAGCCATCCCGCTCGGAACCGTTTCGTATTCGAGTCGACTCGGATCGGGTCGGGCTGTGTGGATACTGGTTGGACCAAACAGCCCAAAATGGGCAAAGCAAGCGGTACTAAACCATTCCAACCAGAACTGTTTCGGATTCGGGTCGACCTTGATCGGTATATGTTGGATTGGGTCAGACTGCGCTGAATTGGTCTGGACTCAGGTCAAATTAATTTAGATTTATGTTGGGTAAAATGTGTTAATTCAAAACAAAACTAAATTTAGTTAATAATTAATAAAAAGTTAATGCATTAATTATAAATTATTTAATTTAAATAAAGAAAATTGATCAGAATAGTTGTTTACCGAGCTCTTTCATTCAAGGTTCATATCGGACTGTATCTTGGCTCACTCTTCTTTTTTCTTTTAAGTTTTTTCTTTAAAACTTGTTCACGGGGTTGGTTTAAAGCCTTTTTACCCCCTGAAATAGGTGGGGCCCTGGTACAATACTTGTCGGCTGATACATACCAAACTTTTAATCGTTACTTCCATCCTTCGTTGAACTTCCCTCTCATCGGGGATACTTGCTGGGGGCTTTTTGACAATCCATTTGACGCTGCTAAGCTTCCTCCTCTCGCTTCTCTGTTTCTATCTATCCCTTACCGCTATTTCTCATGAAATCAATTACAGTGAACCATAAATCTTATCATTTCACACTTTTTTGTCCATAAACCGATCTTCCGACCAAATTTCTACATTAATTCGCTGGATTTCAATGAAAGAAAACTTCAAATTCCGGCCGACCTCGACCAACAAAATGATTCAAGTATCAAACTCCTCTGAACCAGTGAACAAGAAAAAGACGGAAAAAATCTCAGCTTTTACTTGTTCTCTCTACTTCCGCCTCTCCTCCTCCGTTCTCGCCCTCTCTCCCTCTCCCTTTCTGGCTCTCTGATTTTCTTGTCTTGCTTTTCAGCTTGCTCTCTAATCTTATCTCCTTATGGTTTTTCACTTTTCGCGAGCGGCCAAGATCAATTGCTTCCGTCGTCAAGATTTAATCTTAGCCGTTGAGATCACAAGAAAACCTACGGTTGTGGTTGGCTAGATAGTGGTTCACTAGATTCTTAATTCTCTCCTATCTATCTCCCTTGCACGTGCATTCTTGATCGCCGGTTGGACGCTTAAGGGCATTTTAGTCAAAAAAAACGTTTAGTGGGTTTTTGATGTTTTGAAAAGTTATAACGGGTTTAAGAGAATTCATAGAAAATGACGTGGGTTTTAGGCAATTACCCTAAATATAAATTTGACAAAAAGTGAATCTAAAAAAAGTAAATTATTATTAACAAATAAAACGCCACTCAATCTCTTAAATCAAATAAAAATCTAACATATGCCAGTAATAACTGCCCAGTATTTAGTAGGGTTATAGTCCCTTGTTTCAAACAAATAAGGCAAGAGCGAGCGGCCATGAACACCCCCACCCATCATACCTAATCGTTACCAAACTTACATAACATACGTAAATCCAGCCGAGCACTCCTTAAAAAAACGGTAGAGTAGAAACACGTTCACTATTACACCACCAAACTTCCCGCTTTCGTGCCGAAAACCTCTGTAGCCAACCCACCCCCACAGACAACTCAGCGACATCCTTGCCCACAGAGCACCACCACCGTCTATTGGAAACATCTCCTGGATAGCAGATCCGAGCCCCACCAGACCCCAGTAATCGTCCTGGAAACCGAAGGGGAGACCTCAATTCCACTTCCAAATTTGCGACAGAGACCAGAACGAACCATCAACAATTTAAAAAAGGCAGGAGCCAAAGAAAAATGGGTCCCCAATAAACCGCCGGCCGAAACCTACTAGGGAAATCAGTAGGACGATCAACATTAATTGGATAAATCTCAGAATAAAAGATCCACGTTCACCACTGCCTGGAAGGAGGAGAAACTGCTGATAGCAACTTCTTCCTCAAACAAGGAATAGCTGCTCACCTACGCACCCTTCCCCATTAGACACCGAGAGTAAAAGAGATAAACGTCTCTCTCTTTCGTTAATGTTGAAGACCACCATCACCAAGACTCCCAGACTCTCATGACTAGTTTTCGAATGTTTAGTCTGTTAATTCTTCTTTGAAGTTGAAGAGTTCAGAGTGTGACGCTGAGGATTGTCCGGAGGATGATTCTCACTCTATTCTATTCCAAAAGGTATTGTTCAGAGGAGTTGCAGAATATCTAAAAGAGAAGTAATTTTTTTTTTTTTTAATTTTCTGTGAATGACGTTTCGTATTCGAATATGACTTCTGTTGCGTTTTCTACAAGCAAAGTTTGTGCTGGGAGGTTATGACATCGTTTGTTTACAGGAATTTTGTGTCAGTATTTGGGCCAGACAAAGTTTCAAGTGCAGTGGCGAGTGGTGACGGTGGCTTCAAATCAGAGGATTAAGATCTTATAGCAGCAGGTATTGAAATTTGGGTTATACTTTTTCTTTTTGTTTTTGTCTTAAAGCATTCTGATATAATCAAAGAGCCAAGAGGCTTGAAGTCTTGAACCTGCGCCCTCAAAGAACGAATTAGGCCAAACCAATGCATTGAAATGTGAAGAACAGGAGTCTAAAAACAGCAAAGAAAAAGATAGTTAAAGCTCCCTATGTTCATGCTTGAGCACAAAGTGACCAAGCAATTGACAATCAAAGTTGTCTCTCTCCATAAACTTAAATCTTAAGTAATTGTTCATTTTTCTTTTCTTTTTTTTTTTTTTACATCAATTTAGATTTCGAGGAGTCCAAAGGCAGTATCGTAATACCCTTGAAGTGGATGGTGTTGATACAATTAACCTATGACAGTAGAAAATTTCAGGTCTGTGAAGCCCTATTCGGGCAAGGAAGATAGCTCAATTAAGGTTTTTATTGTCCTGTTTTTGCCCCAGTAAGCCAGGTTGATGGGTCGGGTTGGCCTAAGCCCATAAATTAAGGCAAGCTTAAACCACTTAACATTTCCCGGCTCATTCCTAACCCCAACTAAACCCATAATTGATCTATATCTGATTGAAATGGATCTGAAACAAACGGCCAAACTGGACCCTGTACTAATATTAGATTATATTTTATACTAATTAATTCAATACAAAACAAATATGATTAATATAAATGTTATAATAATATTAGTATTTAGTGAAAATAATAATAATAATTATTTATAACTTTGGGTAAATTTAAAATCAATTTAATTATTATAAATAAGTTAAAGTAAATTACATGATATCTAACACTAACTAATAATTAAATTAGTAAAACTAAAATTTAAAGTTAATTAATAAAGAAGAAATAATCAATTATAATTGTTAGTTACTTTTATAACGTTATATTGTATTAATTAATATTTTAAATATAATTAATAAAAAATAGAAGTTAAAAATATATTGATGTCATGCTACCTGGCTGCTCCCTCCTGTCTGATGACTTGGACTCTGATTTGGATATTTCCTAATCAGGGCCGAGCTGCGCTAGGCTGAGCTGAAAGGTGGCCGAGTTGATATGTGCTACGAGAAGAAGAGAGTTAGAGTGCCCGGGTGTCTTTTACTCGGGAAGGACACTCCAATGCTTAAGTTAGTAAGTATTCGGAAGTTCTTTGGGATATTGAGAGAGCTTGAGAATGTATTATTGTGCGTACCTTCCTCCCTGTGAGGTTGGAGGTGAGGCCTATATATAGGCGTTGTTTGGTGTGGGCTTCACGCATCGCGTCTGAGATCTCTGAGAGGTCGTGCCTATCTGGGCCGAAGTCCTCGGAGGTAGCAGTGCACGTAGACCGATCTTTGCACTTTGTTCAGTTTCCTCCAGAACATTCAGTGAGGGGGCCAACTTTGGAGAAACCTCGGACTGACAGGATATGCATGTAGAATTGCTCGGTGAGCACGTCTCGCAGGTCGCCACCTGGACCTCAATCAGGTCGGCAAGCCCTTGAGGGGGGTTGCTCCTCATCGAGGTCACTTCGACCATATTGATGAGGTACCACAGGTCGGCCCTAGATGAGGTGTTGCAAGCTGCCCTGAGTTGTAGATAAGGTCACCAGCTAGATTTCCACCAGGTCGGCAGAGCCAGGTCGCTAGGTCGGACTCCATCACTTTGGCTAAGGAAAGTCATCGCCTAGGTGGTGTCGAGGTGTCATCTAGCTGTTTTGAGATGCCACGTGTCATGGTGTCACTGGACGGCCAAATCCGCCCTCATCAATTGCCCCCCACTCCCGAGTTGAGATAAGCTTAGGGAAGGGAGTAGCTTGTTTCTTTGGTCTGGAGTGACTAATTTGATGAGCTCGTAGTCATAGGCATTGGTCCAGTTTGCTCCTCAGGTTGAAAGAGTCTAAGTGTTGGATGCAGCCTTACGCAGGACATCATCGTCTTGATTCTTGAGGCGCAAGAGCGAATTCATCTGCTCGAGGAGAGGCGAAGCAAGCACTCCAAGGAGTTTTGCAATTCAGCTCAATACTTCAAGTGCGAAGTTTGTCATGGCGTCCTCAAGAGGGGCTTTTAACTGTATGACCGCCTCGTCAGATCACTACACTCAGGTAGACTACAACACAATGTCCCTCGAGCCTATTCTCAAAAGAGTAGCTGATGAGGTCGATGTGGAGCCTGAAACCAAGGTGGAGGTCGGTTGTGAAGAGATCGGCCAAGTTTGCATGTCTGCCACGGTGCTAAAAGCAAACTAGCCTTCCCTTCCTTTGTTTCTTTTTCTTATGCTGAAAGCGAGCTAGTCTTCCCTTCCTTCGTTTCTTTTTTTCTCTCTGTTTTTTTTTTTTTTTTTTAAGTTGGAGGTGAGACACCAACGTCCTTTTAAATCAATTTACACGTGTTGCCGAGCTAGATAAACAGGGGGGCGATTTGCTTAGATTGGTCTACTTGTTGTTGTTGTGTTTTCAAAGTTGGCTTGAGGGCGCCTTAGCTAGAAAGCGGTATGGATTTCCCTTAGAACTCAATTTGACCAGGTCGCCAAAGCAGATGGCCATTCCATAGTAGCTTTAAATGTGACTGCTTCCAAGCCATCGTGTGGGATTGGCTTCCCCGGATAGGTGCTTGCTAGACCATGACGTACATGTATTGTACTTGATCCTGGAACTGCTAGCCGCCCTCTCCTATTGGAGCTATGGGAGGCTTACCTCGAGGGGGTGGCTCTACTATCTGCGGGTCGCCTACTCTCACGGGAACCATGAAGGGCTTGACCTATGAGGCCGGTTCCACATTCAATTCGCTTCCGACTCTTAGGGGATCCATACAAAGTTCGATCAGTAGTGAGGCTTCGCAGTTTGGGCTAGGAGGCAATTTGGGCCAGATCCCTGAAGCTCACCTAGACTAGTTGTTCATATTTTGCCCCCCCACCCCCTTGTGATGGCTCTGTTTATACGTATGTTGCTGTTGGCGTTGGGTGGTAGGTCGGTGCCACGGCTACACTACATCAGCCCCTTGGTGATGCTAGTCGTCTACTCCTACGAGAAGCCATAGGGAGCTCGACTTGTAGGGGCAGCTCTACTAATCGTAAGTCGCTGACTCGCACGAGAGCCTTGGAAGGCTCGACTTGCAAGGGTGACCACACAATCCGTTGGTTGCCGACTCCCACGGGAGCTACGAAGGGATCGACCTGTAGAGGTGACATTGTGAACAGAGCTGGCGAGGTTCGTTCGGGCTGAATTGAGGTCGGTAGAGCTGCTCAGTCTGTTAGCCGTCAACTCTCGCGGGAACCACAAAGGGCTCGACCTGCGGGGGCGGCCTTACTATGAGGTGCCTGTTGCCGAACTGCTGGTTGTTGAGATTGTTCTACTGTTGATTATCCTACGGTGACATGAATGCACTGAACTTCTCCTCCCATGTCCACATCTAAAGGTTCATGCTTCAGCTCATAAAACTGCCACGTTTCAATCCCAATGGGAACCACTGACAACTCTACTACGGGGAGAGGGGTGTCCACATGAGGTAGCAGTGTATTTGTCTAGGGTGATGGGAGTGTTGGGTACATCACAGTTTCTACTCCGAGATGTGCTAGGGGCACTGAACTTACTTGATTGTCACATAGGGGTTCTCAAGGTTCATCACGGATGCTCTTGCCCCCAGTAACTGATACTTTGTTCTTGATGTTGGTGCTACTCAAAAATGTCATTGGGTTGATAAAGGTGAAAACTAAATGATGAGAACTTAGCAAACTAGAAGGTGAGAACTTAGCTTTTTGTTGCGTTTCTCACAGATGGTGCCAATTGATGCCACACGATCTGGCTGCTCCCTTGTGTCTCATGACTTGGACTTTGATTTGGATATTTCCTGATCAGGGCCAAGCTACGCTAGGCCGAGCTGATATGTGCTGCGAGAAGAAGAGAGTTAGGGTGCCCGAGCGTCTTTTACCTGCGGAGGACACTCCGATGCTTAAGTTAGTAAGTATTTGAAAGTTCTTTGGGATATTGAGAGAGCTTGAGAATGTATGATTGTGTGTACCTTTCTCCCTGTGAAGTTGGAGGTGAGGCCTATATATAGGCGTTGTTTGGCGTGGGCTTCATGCATCGCATCCGAGATCTTTGAGAGGTCGTGCCTAATCGACCCAAAGTCCTCAGAGGTAGCCATGCACATAGACTAGTCTTTGCACCTTGTTTAGTTTCCTCCGAAACATTTGGTGCAGGGGCCAACTTCCGAGAAACCCGGGAGTGACGGGATATGCATGCAGAGTTGGTTGGCGAGCACGTCTCGCAGGTCGCCACTTGGACCTCAATTAGGTCGGCAAGCCCTCGAGAGGGATCGCAACTCATTGAGGTCACTTCGACCGTACTGACGAGGTACCACAGGTCAGCCCTGGAGAAGATGTTGCAAGCCGCCCTGAGTTGTGGATGAGGTCGCCAAATAGATTTCCACCAGGTCGGCAGAGGCAGGTTGCCAGGTCGGACTCCGTCCTTCACTTTGGCTAAGGCAAGTTATCGTCTAGGTGGTGTCTGAGTGTCATCCAGCTGTTATGAGATGTCACGTGTCATGATATCACTGGAGGGCCAAATCCACCCTCATCATATATGATCAATGCTAATGATATATTTAAGCTAATTAATTAATATTAAATATTTAATATATTAGAAACTAATTACTACAGTTATAATCAATAGTTAGGATATGATCCAGTCATATATAGAGAACTAATTTAGGATTAAACTGTGGACTATTGTCCAAGTCAAACGGATTTGGTAGTTAGATTGTTAGGGTCAGCGGTTCGCTGACCAATTCAATGTTTTTTTATTTTTTTTCAAAATAGTGGGCTAGGTGATAAACAGGGCCAAAATGATGATCGGTTTTTAAGTCAAATGGTTCAACTGCTCGAGTTAACATTGAAGAATGTCGCAGGGCTCCATCTATTTCAAATTTGTTTGAAATAATTAGCAACATAGTTAAAAAAACTATCTTCTTTTTCCCTCCCCTTCAGCTTTACTTTGTAGTAGGAACAAAAAGGAACACCTTCAATAAGGAAACATTATAAAAAATGCATGCAATTGGAGAAAAAAAAAAAGAAAACTACGATTATTCCAAGAATAATAATAGAAACTAAACCTAACCAAATCCAACGCAAATAAACTATCTGCTTTCTTTCCTATATTCATGTTTTCCTAGTATTTGTTTCCTTCATACTTCTTATTTCCTTATTTTATGTTGCTTGGAGTGTTCTTACTTTTTTTTTTTTTTTCAGATATCCTTGATGTTTTGAATCAAGCTATATATTTGTGGCCTTTGCTGGATCTTCTTCCTCTTATTCAGCCATGACTGTTGGGAGGTTTGTCCGAACTTTCATCAGTACTACTCCTTGTAGATGGGGATTCACTCATTCCCGGCATTTCCTTCCAATTTTTTGAAGCAGTAGGTCATTGCAATTCCAACCATACCAGTGCAGATGGAGGAGTTTTTCTACTTCCTCTGGAGTAGGAAGTCAGGATGCATCTGTTGAACAAACAAGTGTTACAGTGGCTCAAAATGTCGAATCTCCTGTAGTTGTTGTTACCGGTGCTTCCAAAGGAATTGGAAGAGCAATTGCATTGACAATGGGTAAAGCTGGTTGTAAGGTCCTTGTGAATTATTTGAAGTCTTCTAAGAATGGTGAAGAAGTTTCTGAAGAGATTGAGGCATATGGTGGCCAAGCTCTTCCCTTTCAGGCAGATGCTTCAAAGGAAGCAGATGTAAGATCACTGATCAAAGCTGCAGTCGATTCATGGGGTACAATCGACGTACTAATAAATAATGCAGGGATTGTTCATGATGGTTTGCTGGTGAGAATGAACAATTCAGAGGGGCGTCAGGTGTTTGATGTTAACTTCTTTGGTAAGCGCCTCTGCACAAAGGCAGCAAATGAAATTATGATGACAAAGAACAAAGGAAGAATAATTAATATAACATCTGTTGTTGGTTTGATTGGCAATGTTGGGCAAGCTGATTACAGTGCTTCTGCTGCAGCCATTAAAGGATTTACCAGGAGTACTGCAAAGGAATATGCAAGGAGAAATATTACTGTGAATGCTGTTGCTCCTGGTTTCATATCAACTGACATGACTGCTACACTCAGTGAAGATTATAAGAAGAAGATCTTAGACACAATCCCCTTGGGGAGATTTGGACAACCAGAAGAAGTTGCTGGACTGGTGAAGTTCTTGGCCCTTCATCCTGCGGCTAGTTACATGACTGGTGGGGTATACCCCATTGATGGAGGCCTTTCGTTGTCCTCAATCTTGTAACAGCAAGAACTTTATCAAAAGATTATGGGGTTTCAGATTTACAAGTGTTGATGCAATCTCTGTACAGCCAAGGATTCTTTTTTCTCAATCTCATCAGCATGCAGCACCAAGATGAGAGCTCAATCGTGTTGGATCTGAGGCCCCTAAAACTTACCACTTCAATGGTCGTTCCCAGATTAATTATTGGGTACAACTGTACCAAAATTCAATATTCTTGCATGGTTTTTAATCGTCTGAATTGAATATTACTTACACATTTCTATTGGAAGCTAAATAAATGTAAATGACTCTCACTCTCTAAAATGATTTTAGTGGTGTCGGACTGCAAGTCCAGAGCATAACTAGTTGGGTGGGCAATGATCCATTTCCCTTTTCATCTTCATCCATAATGAAAATTTCACCACCAAATTAAAGCTATGCCAAAGCTCTGTCTCTCCGGTGATCATCAGTGCAGATTCTCAAGTTTAGAAGATATTTTGCATCGTAATTCCTTTCGGTCATTGTTCCCGAAACGGAGACTTGGGATTTACTAAATGTCCCTAGACTTCACTCTAGCCTTTATTTAAAATATCAGATTTGCCCTTCTAGACTTCACTGTAGCCATGAATTTACAAAGTAAAATTATTTCTCTTTTTTATTTGACCATGGGACCTTTTTTAGCTAGAAGTTAAAAGTTCTTCTGGGGGTATTTTAGTAAAATATGTGTATTTTAAAATTTAATACATTAGGCCAACTACTTTTGTAGGACAATGAGGGAAGGGAGATAACTACAATTTTTTTTTTTTTTCTCCAGGGAAGGTTTTTATGATTGTTAGAAATAGGGCTGCAAAAGGATAGAATAGAATCCTATCTGAATTTGATTTGCTTACATTCAATTTCAAATCGGATCATATCCATCTGATATCTATCAGATTTAAATCGAATTCAGATTATAATTGGATATTAAATAACAGTCCGCGTCACCATGTCTGCTCTAAATCCTCCATCTTAATTTCCTCTTTTTTTTTCATTTTTTTAATTTCACATAATTACCCGTTAAACCAATAAGGAAATAACGTAGGTTTAATTATTTCTAACAACCATAAAGAAAGAGAGATTTGCTTTTTCTAATTTTTAGCTAAGTCTCACCACTCTCCCCCACTTTCTCCAAAATTCTCTCAAATTCCTATTTATCTCCTAAATTATCTCTAATTCCTATTTATCTCTTAAATTATCTCCAATTTAATAGAGAGATTCCCTCCAAAACTATCTCTAATTCCTATTTATCCTCTCCCCCACATTTTATCAACATCAATCTAAAGAAACTTTCAATTAAAAAATTTCAGAATTATTTAAATATTATAACGAAATTATATACTAACTTTAAAATATTTATTCAAAACACAAAAATTAATTATGAAATATTTAATAATACTCATCTTATTAATAATTCTATGTTTTTGCAAAATTAATCATAAAATTATGTAGTAACAGTATAAATTATAATTTTATGAATTATTCAATTTAAATTTTATAAAAATAATAAAAATTTAACATTAAAATATAAAACATTATTTAAATATTTCACTAAGTAAATATCTTAAATAAAAAATATTAAAATAGATAAATAATTATATAGAAAAATATTTCATATTACATAATTACATTGAAATAAATAAACTTCAAATAATGAAAAAATTTAAATATTTTACATATTATTTAAATATTTAAATAACAAAATATAACATGACTAAATTTTAACTAGTTAAAATAACAAAATTATGTAATCAGTTTAAAATAATTCTTAAAAGTAGAAAATAATCATAATAGATTCCATAATATTCATATTAATAATAATTAATTATTTAAAAAAATTAATGGCAAATTATGTAATAATATTACTATTTATAATTTTATGGATTATTAAATTCAATAAATAATTAATATTTTAAAAATTAAATAACAACATTATTTAAATAACTAATTTCACTTATATCAATGAATAATTATAGAAAATAGCGTTCAAAAAAATTATATTTATAAATAATAATTTTAAAATAATAGTGTACATTAATTATATATTTATATATACTAAAATTAATAGTTATTTTATTTTTTGCAATTATTTATTGTATTTTTGATAAATATGTTTTCAATAATCATTTATAAATCTATTTGTGTTTTGTTATTTAACATTAAATTGTTAATAATTATTGGAGATTTAACAACTATTATTTAACTTTTGAATTTTAATTTATTGTATTTTTGTTATAAATTTAGTTTTAGTAATTATGCATTTTTTATAATTTATTGATTAATATTTATTAGAGATTAAACAATTATTTGAGATTACACTATTTATTAACTAATTTAATGTATTTTAGTATTTATTATATTTTTATTATATATCTATTGTATTTTTATTATAAATTTATTTTGAATAATTGTGTATTTTTGCTATAAAATTTCAATAATTATAGGAGATTAAACAATTGTTATTTATTAGAGATTAGAATGTTAATTTAATTGAAATTTGGTGTGTTCAAGGATTGGTTCAATTGGTTGTAGGCTGTTTCGCCAACCAAATTGACATAGTTAGGTTGGGAGTTTGTCACCCGAAATAATTTACCATTAGTGAAAACATGCCAACTTGGATTAAATTAGTTTGGGTCTATTTTTGATTTGGTTTGTTGGTTCAAAAGATTTAAACTTAAAAAAATAAATTTAAATTTAATAAATTACAATGGTATTATCAAAAAATTAAATTGATGATATAAAATATCTTAGACTAAGAAATATGGTAATTTCTCACTCTTCTAAATTAAAAATTATATTTAAAACATAAAATATTAATATATGTATGGTCTGGTCATTTCAGTTTTGGTCGGTTTACTAATGGACAAATCAAAACTAACCTAACTTGGTCGAGTTGGAAAATTACTAAACCAAAGCCGATTGGAAATACTAGAAAACCGACCATCTCAGATCGAGTTAGATCGGATTGGTTATTAAAAAGTTAAAGTATTAAACAATAATAGTGTACATTCATTATATATATATATATTTATATATACTAGAATTAATAGTTATTTTATTTATTTTTTGATAAATATATTTTATTTTTTATTTAATAGAGAATTGTGAATAGTTATTGTAGATTAAACAACTATTATTTAACTTTTGAAATTTAATTTATTGTAATTTTGTTAAAAAATTATTTTTAGTAATTATATTTTTTAACTTATTGTTTAATATTAATTAGAGATTAAACTATTATTTGAGTTTGCACTATTTATTAACTACTTTAATATTTTTCCAGTATTTATTATATATTTTTAATTGTTGTATTTTGATTATAAATTTATTTTCAATAATTGTGCACTTTTTAATATAAATTTTCAATAATTATTGGAGATCAAACTATTGTTATTTATTAGACATTAGGCTATTAACTTAGCTGAAATTAGGAGTGTTCAAGGATTAGTTCAGTTTGGTTGTAGGTTATTTCGCAAATCAAATCGACATGGTCTGGTCGAGAGTTTGTCACCCGAAACCGACTGGCCATTAGTGAAAACCCACCAACTTGGGTATATTTTCAGATTGGTTTGTTTGTTCAAAATATTTAAACTTAAAAATTAAATTTAAATTTAATAAATTATAGTGGTATTATTAAAAAATTAAATTTATGATTTAAAATATCGTAGACTAAGAAACATGGGAATTTCCCACTTTTCTGTATTAAAAACAAATATATTTAAAATATAAAACATTAAGATATATCTACAATCGGGTTAGTTCAGTTTTGATCGATTTACATGCTAAGCCAAAACTGACCTAATTTGGTCGAGTTAAGTCGATTGGAAATAGTAGAACACTGACCAAGTAGGGTCAAGTTCGATCGAATTGGTTATTAAAAAGTTAAAATATAAAACAATTATATACTCTTATGAATTTTTGTTGTTTAGTTTTCAAATAACAAAGCCCATGATTCACATGGGTCCCTGCTAGTACATTATAACTAAAATGAGCTAAACATGACTTTAATATTATATTTTATGAACAAAATGAATTAAAAATAAATTATAATAAGAACTTGAACCTATGACAATTTAGTGAAAATACAACTTCAATGATAGATATAATATAACTTTTAAGTACATATGAACATATATTTAAATCGAATCAATTTAGATTATATCAGATCGGATAGGGTGAGATCCATATTTGGTCTAATTATAAATGAATCGAATCCATATCACCCTTTAATGGGATCGAATTTGAAAACGAATTTGATTAATCGAATACCATTTGCAGCCCTATCCAGAAACCTCAGGTGAGGGTTTTGTATTTTACCCATTAATTAATTTCATTGCTGAACTGTCTGCATTTCATTTTGGAGGTTCACAAAGTGCTGCGACCAGAGGTGCTGTTATGTTGGTATAACCTGGGTTTGGGAGGGGTTGAAGATATACAGTCCCTGTATGCTGTATCCACATTCATTCTCACGCTTGTTAGGTAAAGAATTTAGCATCACACCAAGCAATGGCCTCTAAGAGAGGTTTAAGTACATTAATTTGTTCTATTCTTTTCTTGTTTATGCTTCTTCTTTTTTTATTTTGCTTTGGTTGGAAGAATTTAATCTATTCTAAGCTATAAATTAGGATTAAGTTAAGTGAAGAGGCGTAAACAAATCATATCGAAGAGTTCTTTTCTCGTAACTCGTTCTGCAATAACACTGTGCATGCATGTTTTAAAGCTCAAATTCGCATTCTTCTGCTGTTAATAAATAACAAGTTTTGGATACTTTTAGCAGCAAATATGACCCGAGAAGAAGAAAGTAAGTTCCTTGCACTAAATACGATAGTTCATTTGATTTCATGTGCTCACATGTAAAAAAAACTTTTTCCATATTTATTTTCAGGAATTCAAAGATCTTTTAGGAAGGAAAAACCAGCACATTATACAGTTAAGATTAAATCATTCTCCTCAGTTTTAAATTCTTCGTTCGAAAAATATGTGTGTGGCGATTTTGAAGCTGGAGGTTACAAATGGTATGCTTTCAGTTTAATCTTTATGATTTTTTATTGTAACTTATTTAGGTAGAATTAATTAGTATTGCACTGAACCCGGATCAATACAGTTACATACTTGTATATATATATCATGGTTTTGAAAATCAAACTGGACCGGACAGTCAGACCGGTTGGTTCAGGAACTGGTCAGGTAACCAATTCTGTTTTACTCTAAAATTGCTCATGGGCCAAAAACCGTTGATTTGGTCAGTGACCCGCTAGCTCGGGCGGTTGAACCATTGACCTGTCAATCAGGACAATGGTTTTTTGCCAATTTTTTATAATTTTTTATTTTATTTTTTAAATCAGAACAGGCCTGACCATTTGACCCAGAACGGTTCTGTGTCCAGTCCTGTTTTTAAAACCTTGATATATGTATATAGGGTCCATTTGATTTGCAGTTGGAATCGGAATTGGAATCAAAATCAAAATCCTTTGGAATCAGAATTGGAATGGTCTATTCCCATAGTCTATCTGTTTGGTTCAGATAAGAATGTGTATAGGATTTAGAATTAACAGGAATGAGACTTCATTCCCAAGGAAAAGACAAGGAATAACCATTCCCTCAAATGAGGAAATGTCATTCTAGCAAGAATGGAGATGTGATTCTAATTTCACCCAACCAAAGAGTTAGAATCAGAATAGCCCATTCCAATTCCGATTCCGGATCCTTATTCCTGCGAAACAATCGGAGCCATAATATATTATCAATCAATGGAGTTTGAATTGACTCCCCCCACAGGCTGTATGCCCCACGGCATATTCCCCAAGGACCCCAACCATGCATTGGGCCCATGACAATGAATGGATGGTGGGGATACATTATTTGGGCTTGTGCTGTGGGGAGCATTATTGTCTCTCATTCATGGTGCGACCTGGGATGTGGGCTGTGCTGGCTTAAAATTCACATGTCAAGATGAGGAATCAGAACCAAACCATTACATGGATCCCGATTTAAAGAATTATTACACCAAATTCAAATAAAAATTATTTAATTAAGGGTAGTTAATGGAAGAGGATGATAGCATATATATAAGATTAGGGGTTGCAATTGGGTGGATTTGGGTTGAACTTCAATCCAACCCATCTGACCTTATAGACTATTAATGATCCATTTAAATAAAATTAATCAATCTAAACTGTCTTTATGCGGCCCATTACCCCATAAGGCCATGTTTGGGAGTGTTTAAAAATAAGTGTTTATTTGGTCTAATAAGCACCTATTGGTATTTGGAAAATAAGCCCGAAATAAGTGTTTATTTTAAAAATAAGGACTTATTTTTTAAGCCTAAATTTCCAGCTTTTTTTTTTAAAGTGCATATACAATAAGCACTTATTCAATTTTTTCTTTTAAAATTATCCCTAGTTGAATTTTAAAATACCACTTATAGAATTATCCCTAATTGAATTTTATAAAAGTATTTTTATAAAAGTACTTTTATGAAAGCACTTTTATGAAAACACTTTTACAAAAGCATTTTTATAAAAGTACTTCTATAAAAGTACTTATATAAAAGTACTTTTATGAAAGTATTTTTATAAAAGCACTTTTAAGAAAGAACCTTTATGAAAGCTATTTTACGAAAGTACTTTACAAAAGCACTTTATGAAAGTACATTTGTGAAAGCACTTTTGTGAAAGTACTTTTATGAAAGCACTTCTATGAAAGTACTTTTAAAAAAGCACTTCTACAAAAGTATTTTTATGAAAGCACTTTTACGAAAGCACTTAATGAAAGCACCTTTATGAAAGCACTTTTGTGAAAGCACTTGTATGAAAGTACTTTTAAGAAAGCACTTTATATTCATAAAAGTACTTTCATACAAGTGCTTTCGTTAAAAGTGCTTTCATAAAAGTGCTTTCTTAAAAGTACTTTTGTAAAAGTGCTTTCATAAAAGTGCTTTCAAAGGATATATTTTAAAAATTTAAAAGAAAATGAAGGACAAAATAGTCACAAATGCTTATTTAAGTGCTTATTAGAGAAAAAGACTACCAAACACCCAATATAAAATAAGGGCTTATTTAGAAAAATAAGCACTTGAAAAAGTTGAGTGCCAAATGCAAGTAAGTGCTTATTGGAATAAGCACTTGTTTTTAAGCACTTATTCAAAAAATACTTATTTTTAACTTAAGCACCTCCAAACATGACCTAAGTTATAATAAATTTGAGTTTTGTGAAAATTACTAAAGTAACTACTAATTTCCTTTTGATAACTTAAGTAAACATGGCTTAGGCTGTATTTGGCATTCCTTATTTTAAAGACTTATCTCATTTTTACAATTAAAAACTCAGTATTCATAGGAGCATTTTAAGGAATGAAAAGGAGATAAATCCATGCCAAATGCAGCCTTAATGGTAAAGGGTTGGGTATGAAATTGCCAAACCCTATATGAGAATCACTAGATTACTCAACAGCAACGATAACAACAATTGTTGTTAGTATTGCAACAACTTACATTTTACAGAATTAGACACCATCCAATGGTTGAAAAGCTATTATTAGAATATCAAAGACAGTATACAAATCCGATGGCAAACAATTATTTGATCCTGATGAGTTTAGCTGAAATCTTAAGCTAATCTAGTGGCTTCTTAAGATTATGAACTTGTCTCAATCATTTCGGTGATGTAGCAAAATTTCAATTAGTCTGGATTGTCCAAATAATGAAATAAATAGATCATCTAAAAAATTTAGGTCATAATAGTGGGCTCCCAAGAAAGGAAAAATAAAAAGAAAGCGATAGTTGATTATCGAAGCTATATTTCAACTGATGACAAATTCTTTTGCAAATTAAAACCAATTTTATGAAAACATTCTAGATTATGAAATGCTGAAGAATGATTCATTTAAGTTCTTCCCCTTGCAACTTTTGAATTATGATCAAACCCAAATGAATTGTTTTGATTGTAGGAGACTAACTATTTATCCAAAAGGAAATGTGGAAAGAAATGGGAAAGATCATCTCTCTCTCTATTTGGCAATGTCTGAGGCAGATTCTCTGCCTGCTGGTTGGGAACTTTATGTGATACTCAGATTATTTATCTATGAGCAATTTCTAGATAAATTCTTGATGGTGCAAGGTAATTTCTTCTCATGCATGATGCTCATTTAAATGTGTTATAAAAGAATAATATCATCATCATCATCATTATCACCTCTGACTTGTTTCATCATCTTTTATATCCATTCAAGGTTCTTGTCTTGAGTCAAATTTACTTACCAATTTACAGCCTGATCCAATGCATTAAAACCTTAACCCCAATCCACTCTGCAACCTGATGTATTGATTGAAACCCAACTAGTTCAACCGGCAAAGAGAGTGACCTTTAACCTGGAAACCATCTAGGCAATCAGTTCTATTCAACCTTAACCCTGTCCTTGGCCAAAATCTTTTGACTTGGTCAGTAATTTGCTGACCTGGGCAGTTAAACCATTAACCCATTTGACTTGGACAATGATTTTTTACCATTTTTATTTTAATTATTATTTTATTTTTAAAGTTAGAACAGACCATCCAAATGAACTAAACATTAACCGCTGACCTAGAAACAGATGACCAAAGCGGTTTTGGTTCCGAGTAGGTTTTTAAAACCTTGTTACATCCTGCTTTCATCTTCCTCTCAAACCCTTCTACATTTGTTTCTCTACTTACAAGTTAACATATTACTGTGCCTAGATTCCCATGGCAAGACAAGGCGCTTTCATTCCATGAAGACAGAATGGGGTCTCCCCCAATTTATGTCCCTTAATACTTTCAAAGACCCTTCTCGTGGATACCTAGTTGAGGACACTTGCTACTTTGGGGCTGAGATCTTCATTTGTGGGAAGAATAATTGTGCAGAAGGAAAAGCAAAAGCTGGGGAATGTTTGGCAACGGTCAATGAACCCTTGAAATATATCCATACCTGGAAGATCATGAAGTTCTCCGGGCTGGTTGATAAAAAATATTTCTCTCAAGTTTTTACTGCTGGAGGTTATCAATGGTAATTTTTGCCCTTTCAAAATGTTTTTTTAAATAGTTCTTTCTAACATGTTATATTTGTGGGTTCGACTATGATATGGAAAAGATATAATATCTGAAAAACAACTGACCAATAAACCAGAATCATAAATGTGATAGGGAACATGGTGTTATTTATCAAAATTCATGGGTGGGTTTTGATTACTCAAAACTTTTTCCATACCATATCCTTTCTGCATCATAGATTTTCTCTAAATTTGTAGTATCATCAGTGCTTTAAAAACCTACCTAACTCATTTTTCCCTGTGTCGTGAATCAGCAATTCAACCAGGACAATAACGCTATCATCATATAATATTAGCAGAGACCCGTGCAATGCACAGGACTTGTTAAGTGAAAGCTAAACAATATAAATGCATAAGAGTAGACAATTTTTTTTTATGTTTTAAATTTTAAATAATTAATATTATTTATATTTTATATACTATTAATATTTTTTTATAATACAAAAATAACAATAATTAATTGCAGCTAAATTAATAGTCAAATCTCTTACAAATAACAATAGTTCAATCGCTAATAATTATTGAAAATTTATAATAAATATACAATAAATAACTAATAAATATGCAATAAACACAATAATTATGAAAAATACAATAAATAGCAAAAACATATTATATTATTCAATAAATAGTGTAATCTCCAATAATAGCTTAATCTCTAATAAATATTAATCAATAAATTATAACAAAAAAAGATAATTACTGAAAATAAATTTATAATAATATGCAATAAATCCAATCAATTAAAAAATTAAATAGCAATAGTTTAAACTCCAATAATTATTGAAAATTTATTATTAAATAACAAAATGAGAATAGATTGATACACAATTTTTGAAAAAATATTTATCGCAAAAATTCAATAAATAATTATTAAAATTAAAATAAATATTAATTTTAATATATATATATATATAATAGATATAGATAAAGATTTAAAAACTATTATTAATAAATATTAATTTTTCTAAAAAATATTTTCTAGAATTAAAAATTGATATAAGTGAAATAATGTTTTTAATATTAGTAAATTAATAATTTAAATTATTATTCTACTTTTATTATTATAAAATATATTTTTGAAAGCTATTACATATTTTTGTTATTTGGAAGCTTCAATACATCTAAATTATTTAATCTATTTTAATTATTTCAATAACATTTAAAATCTTTTAAATTATTTATATTTTATATTCTTATTATCAAATATTATTAAATCTATTATAATTATTTTTTTTGTTTTTGATAAATTTTTTAAAGTTATTAAATAATTCCGTTCTTTAATCTATTTTTAAAAATATTGAAAATATAATTTGGTTATTAAATTTTGCAATATTTCAACTATTTAAAATTTAGTTATCTACAATATTATTTAGCTATTTAAATAATTTTATTGTTTAAAATTTTAAAATATCTAATTCTAATATTGTGAAATATATTATAATTATTTTTCAATTTTTAAGAAAAACTTTAAGTTTATTACTTTACTTTGTTATTATAACTATTTAAAACTTTGTTATGTTAAATATTTCATTATTTATAATATTTAGTTATTTATTTATTGAAATAATATATAAAATATTTAAAATTTGTTGTCATTTAAATTTTATTTATTTTATAGTTGTGATATAATATTAAATATTTTGTTATTGAAATATTTAAATAATATTTTTACTTTTAAAATTTTTATTGTTTAAATAATTTTATTATTAAATTGAATAATCCATAAAATTATAATTTATACTTTTATTATATAATTTTGTTATAGTATTTAGATAATTCTTAAATTTTTTAGTTCAAATATTTCTTTAGATAGATAGGGATGAAAAATGGGACAATGGATTAATACAATTAGAGATAATTTAGAAGAGAAACTCTCTCTTAAGTTGTAGCTAATTTAGGAGATAAATAGGAATTAAAAATAATTAGAGACAATAGTGTCATGTGGCTAGACATCATTTGAACAACTGTCTTTGAAAAGGAATAAGGGGTTTTTGTAGTTCAGTCCACCCTTAGGGTGGAGCTAAGATTTATAGGAGTGGACTGAATTCTGCCCGTGGATTGATGCCAAATTCATGGGTAGGATGCGGTTTATAGGGCGGGGGGCTACTAATAGACTAGGAGTGGGCTGCAAATCGGATTTTTGATGTGGATGCAGTCCACTTATCCCCCCTCAACTCTCGAATTCACATTTGTGCCCAATATAGCATGCCCAAAAAAGCCCCACAGCACATCCCAATCATACATTGAAAACATCTCCCATTGATGAATAGAGGATATGTTCCTAATGCACACTGAGATGTAAAAGTGGGAAGTTTCTAGGGTAAAAACGCAGATGTGAATTCCCGCCCTCCCAACCCACTTTAGGTTTTGACCCCTTCAAACAAATTCCTCACTCCACTTATAATATTAAGTATTCATTTTTCAGCTGGGCCATTGGTGTGCTTGTCCGCTCACAACTGCATTTGTGTGAACTTCAGGAAAATATTAGTCTTCCCAAATGGTTTTGGATCGGAAGAAAACAGAAGCCTTTCTTTGTACTTGATAATGGCTGACAAAGAAACCCTTCAGCAACAGACGGTGCAAATTGAATTTGTCTTACGTGTTAGGGACCAAGTCAGTGGCAAACACTCTGAAAAGAAAGGTGATTTAAGGCTTTATGATTGTTTGTTTTATAAATGTACTTGAAAACAACTTTGCTTCTTTCTTTGTCTTCTTGTGAGATAGTTTTTGGCATTTCTTTTGCAGCTATTCATGGATTTAATTCTTGGGGCCATGTACACGGATGGATAAGCTTCATGCCACTCAGTGATCTCAACGACCTATCAAATGACTTCCTGGTGGACGACGTTTGCATCATTGAAGCACAACTCACTTTACCCGCAGTGGTTACTAATTCATCTCAAAATTAGATTAGGACTTCTTCACTCATCTTGATTATTTTCTCCTATCCTTTGCGTGACAAGTCTCCTGTTGTAAATATATTTAATAACAATAATGCTGGTTTGACAGTACAGTTGTAAATATATATTATGCTATATATATATATATAAAATAATTTATGTTATTTGAATTATAACATTTATTACATATTAAACATACGGTGTTTAAATAGGTTTAAAGCCCGGCCTGACCCATGACGCAGATGCAGATTCGATTCTTTCAACCATCGATTCTAGGAAAAGGAGGGTTATTAGTGATGAGTATCACCAAATACCAATTAACCAATATAACAACATGAAAAACCGCATTAATTAGCTTGGGTAATGAAAAGTTGAAAACTTAATGCGGGATGCTCCAAGATCTTCAATCGATATCTTTCTAAACCGTAAACCCTTGTTTTATTTTTGTTACTGATAGTTGCTATGGATGTGCCGTACGTCATCCCAAACCCGACCCGATGTATTAAAACTTCAACCCTGATCCAACCTTGAGATCAGATTGATTGGGTTGCGTTTGGATTGGAATTATATTTACCAAGTTTCTCATGGTATTACAAATTACACATTTTAGGGGATTAAGGGGTGAGGACCAAAGTTGGAGCAGCGTGCATATGATACCAAAGATATGATTGATCAATCAAACCCTCTTGAATTCTGATCAATCAAAGAAATACCACTTTTATGATATCGGTTGATTAGTTTACAAGTTTTTCCAATATCATGTCTCTCCGATTGAATCGTCTCAAATCTTGATTGGAGTAGACGGAAAAAAAAAACTCTTAATGAATGGACAGTTTTCAAAAAAGTGGTAATAGATCAGGTGACATGTATCATTTGATTTGTCAAAACTCTTCCAATATCATGTTTTTTGGGAGCATAAATTTTGAGAAAGATCCAAATCCAGTTTTCAAACTATTAGGCTTGACAAGTTTTGAGCCTGATCCTGAAATATTGGGCTAGCTCGACAAAGATCCACTAATAAATGAGCATCAATCCAATATAACCCTGCACTGAAAAGTAGTCCATGCTCGACCTAATCGATTTCAGATTTTTTTTCAAAACTATTGTGTGGTTTTTATTAAAGTAAAACCTTAGAAAAGGTTTTTATATGATTGTTAGAAACTTAGGATTTTTATATTTTATTCTTAACTAATTCAAAATTTATAGAATGCAAATACATACAAAATGTAAAATTTTATACTCTACATATTTGTATTTATTCTCCTTTCAATTGAGCCTTAAGTGAATTGCTTTCATTTCCATCACTGGCACACCTATGTATCATTTCAGAATCACAAGGGAATGCTGTGACCACAGTCACAACAGATGTGAACTCTACCAACGTTGGCTGAATGTCTGAATGGTACAATTAAGTGCGTTGTCTAAAAGATGTATGTGACATGTCAGTACTTCCACGTGTTCACCCAAAGTTGAGGAACCCCGCATGGTGAGACGAATTAAAACGCCTACCCTCCTCCCACTTTGTCGGTGCCAGACGATAAAGCATTAAAATCCCCAATGATTGCCCTTGGTAAATTTGTTTGAGTTCACATCTCCACCCCACAAAGAGCCTCCCCCATAACGCCCCACAATATATCTCCACTGTGTATTAGGAACATCTCCCGATGATAATATTAGTCTCGATGATGTCATTATTGGGAGATATTTTCAATACATGGCAGGGATGTACTGTAGGGCATTGTGGGACAGAGATGTGATCTCATTTGACTTGCTTGGGCCAAGATAAGTGTGGGCTTCGTTGAGAGCTGTGAGAGCTACCATGGACACAGAACAGCAACTGTAGTCTGTAGTCTGTAGTAGGGCAGTTCATAAGAATGCCCAACCCGACCAAACCGACTAACCTGGACTGACCCAACCCGAATAGGCCGGGTTTTCATCAGTATCGGTCAGTTTTGGGTTGGGCAAATATATAAACCGATATATCGGGTTGGTTTCGGTTTTCTTGTGTGAAAATCGAAACCAACCCGACCCGAACTAAACTAGTCTTCTACTAGTTTGGTAGTTCCTAGTTTGAGTAGTTTCCTACTTAACTATAACTAGTCTTCTACTAGAACTAGAAGGCCCATTGGGCAATTACAATTAGAATAGGCAATCTATCCTAGTTTCTAACTTTCTATAATTTTTTACACCAAATAGGCAACCCATTAGGCAATTACAATTAGAATTCAATTAGGTGTCCTTTTGTACAGGAGCAAAACCGAAACCGACCCAAACCGACCCAACCTGACTCAAACCGACCAGGTCGGTATGGCCTATCAGTGGGTCGGTTTTGGTTTCCACCTCCGGTAACCCGACCAGGTCGGGTCGGTTGGGAAAACCCCAATAAACCGACCCAACCTGACCCGTAAACACCCCTAGTCTGTAGGTACCACAACCTCTTTAATCAACACTAGTAAACCTCACGCAGCCTCTTAACTCCTAAGGCTCAGTTTGGAAGGAGTGCAAATGCAAATATGTACAATATAAATACATACAAAATAATAGAAAATGTAAGGTTATGTTTTCTATAATTTTGTATTTATACTTCTTCCAAACTGAGCCTAATTTTCATTTATGGTGTAAAATCCATCAGTATCGGACCTGAACACGGTCGGTGTCTGATCTCCATTCTATTGGGTTGGGGGAGGAGCCATTAGTTGATGCTAAAGGTAGGGGTGTCAACGGTATTTGAAAATTCTATTTTGAATTCGATATTCAATATAATCGATTTGAATTTGGATAATTCAAATATTTAATTTAAATATTTTATTCATACCGAATGGTTAATCGGATTTGAATTTGGATATGACCATATTCGATTCGATAAATTTCCGAATTTGATCAATTATTTAATTCTTATATATAATATATAAAATATTTTATATAATTTACATATATAATAATTAAGTTATATAAATAATTTATATATTTATATATTTTATGTATTTATTAATTATCTAAAATATTTAATCAATTGAACTCGAATATTTAATTGGATTCGAATTCGGATATTACCTGATCCGATTCAAATTCAGATATTGCCTGATCGGATTCGAATTAGATCCATTTACACCCCTAGCTAAAGGAATCACTTGCGTAGGTATTGCATGAAGTGGATTTCCTTGGTGTGGTGATGTGGCAAAACCTATCTTAGCATTGAACTCAGTAATTGTTGGAGCCCTACTGCAAGCCTAAGGGTGTCAATGGACCGGTTTTGGATTGGACCCCGTCTAGTCCAAAATCAATTTGGACAGATTGGACAGACAAATAAAACATATTGGTGTGGACCAATTCGGTCCAAAATATTTTTTAGATTGGATTGGACCCGGTCTGTCCGTAACAAATTTATATTAGATTAGGTTAGATTAAGCAAATATCTGGTCCATTGATATAAAATAATAATATATGTGTCAATAGATTGGGTTTGAGTTAAAACCAATCTAAATCAAAATGAATTTGAACAAATTGGACAGTCCAGACATTGAATTGGACCGGTTCAAATTGATCAAAAACATTCATTGGATTGAATTAAACCTGACCCATTTATAATGGACTCACATTGGACTGAATCGGATTGGACCAAATCTAATGCAATTGACACCCCTACGCAAGCCTCGGCAGAGGTAACGACTTTCGATGATAGGCCCTGATTTTCAATAAGGATGGGAGTGGCGCGCACACTTGCATTTTCAGTAGCATCAACTATCAATCAGTCATCGGCCGGCTACCGGCTACCGGCTTCAGTGACAACTGACAATGGTAGGGCATTATGAACTCCGGCACAGAATTTACCCGCGCATCAGATTTGGCTCTCGGTGGTGGAGCTACGCTTACAGCATGAAATTTATGTGTGATAGCTTTTATTTGTTTTGTCTTTATTAACAATAAAAATTAAAAAGATGATTTCTTTTTAAAAAAATAAAAACCCGCACAAACCCTCTCTCTTGACATTGGAACCCTGTTCCATACAACCCTCTTCTTCTCTCCCCCTCTTCTCTCTCTTCCCCCAAATTATGACATCGAGTCCCACACAATTTTTTTCTCTCTCTCTCTCATAACATAGGGTCTCACATAACACCTCTCTCTACACTAATTTTCTTAAAAAATAGAAAAAAATAACATTAATAGCTTCAATAAATTTGTTAAAAAATCACTTCTTCTCCTTTTGCTTACATTAAGTTGTCATTTCTAAAATAAAAGATCTTTGAAATTTTTATCTCAAAAAATAGTAAAAATCATAAAATAAATTAAAAATAATTTAAGAAAGGTTATCAGGAGTGAGGGATTGAAGCAAAAGGGTTAGCCGTGAGTGCAAACAAAAGTACCATTCATAAGGGATTGAAGCAGCTTATTAACTAGCTAAAGCTCGGAGAGACATAGCTCATAAACACAATTTGTACGCGGCCCTTGGAGTAAGATCTTCTTGCTGTGTTGATCTTTCACAAAGAATTCAAATGCTGAAATTTGAAGAACACGTTATTATTATATTAGCCGAAAGCTTTGCAACAAAGAGCAAGTTAAGTCAGATGCAAGAATAATATCGTTTAAATACAAGGGTTTAGAAGAAGAGGAAATAATAGAACCATAGTGATTAGTGATGAGGAATATCCCGACCTATTCCATCCCCAATAGTGATCTTGTCGAAGACATCATGTTTAGAATCAATTTGCTATTACCCAGATTTTGAAGTGGTGACTGACACTAGAATCGGGCAGCCACAAGCATCAATGGATTTGGCATTTACCACAACAAATGCAGAGGAATTTTTTTTAGACCTGTTCACGGGTCGGGCTGGGTTAGGTTCGGATCAGGTTTTACTTCTTTATTAACAAAAAATGTTTAAGACTGAGCCCAAATATTGTTATAATTAATATTATTGGCTTATTTGAGAAAGCTTAAGCTTGGCCTGAAAAATAGTCAAGTCCGGTGCTTTGAGCCTCAGCCTAAGCCTACGGGCCTGAAATTTTATCCAAGCCCAATCAAGAATGGGTTCAGCCTGGCCCATCAATAGGTCCAATTGTGACATATATGATGGGTAGTCTTTATTAAATGAAATTGAAAAAAAGTGAGTCTCATAGCATTCCCAATCGGGCCAAGCTGGTCTAAATCCAACCCAAGCTATATTTGTAGGGGATTCAGTTGTTTATGATGATTTTTATTGTTAAAATTTTAAATTTTTATACATTAATTTTAAAGCTAAAGTTTTAATGTTATTAATTCTAAAAAGTCTAAGATTTTATTAATTATAAAGTTTAAATCCACAAAAAAGAGAAAAGTCTTTCATGCTTGCAATCTCCAATTATTTGGTAGATTTTCATATCGTTTCTTAGAGAAAAAACAAAAGATAAAAAAAAACATAAAGAAGAACACTGCTAGTTTGGTTGTTTGGGCAATGTTGTTATATTATATATTGATGCTGCTCAATCCGAGGTGGGGCACAAACGGAGGAGAGCAACCAGATAGTCCTTGTTGGTAGGGCGGGGCTGAGCTACAATGACGAGGTTGCGCTTCAAGACCTGTGATCAAGGAAACAAAAGTCAGAGGCCCGAGGAGTTATCCCCAAGTAAACACTCTGACGCAAGTCAGTAGGAGGTGGTAGGTGGTTGGGCTAAGTTATAAGGATGCTGGTTTGAGCTAAATAGCAGTGTCGGTCTCAGAAGTTGGGATCCCTTACCTCGAGCATGAAGTACCTTTTTTATAGCCAAAGATTCGTGTCTTAGTCGGATTGGGCTTCCACGGTTGTCGGGATGAGGCTAGCCACCAATGTATTCTGAATAGAGTCCCATTCCCCAGCGGAGTCGTCTTCCTTATTCCTCATCTGTAGTTGTGCTCATCCATATGACACGTAGTTGACGTGGCTGGAAGGATAAGATGGGGGGCCACAGTGGTAGCGTAGCTCGGCCGACATGGCAGAGCTAGGATGACGTGGTCGAGCTTTGATGATGTGGCCAAGTTAGGATGCCGTGGCAAGGTGATAGTTGGGCGGCCACGTGTCTCGCAAGGTCAACTTAGACATGACCCGAACACCACTCCCCTAGTTCTGGAGTCGAGGAATGAAGTAGTCCAATTCGTTCTTCTGCTAAAGAACTTCAAGTTGATGTCTGGATGGGCGTCTAGCCCCTTTAGTGTTCCACGATGCCTATCGCAAACTCTAAGAGCTCTGACTTCGGAATCCGAACACCACTTCCCTAGTTCTGTAGCCGAGGATGGGGAGTGTTTGGCCCGAAGTGTTGCGCAGTTGCGTAGCTCAGCAGAGAGCGAGGTGTCAAATTGAGCTTCCAAGTCTGTCCTCTTGGTGGAGCCGAGGAACGGTTCAGATTCCAAGTGGAAGTCGAGCTTCTATGCTGTGATGATGCTCAGCCATGGTGTGCCGAACTTTGGAGTTGGGTCCGAATTTTGGAGTTGAGGCTGCTATGATGCTCGGGTATGATGTGCCGAGCCTCCGAAGTCAAAGCTTAGCTTGGCCATATGCTGAGGAAAGGTCTTTTGCTGTCGGTCGGATGCCGAGCTCTAGAATTGAGGTTGTGATGCTCGGCCACAGGGTGCCAAGCTGCAGAGACGGGTTCCTTGGTGTTGCCGGGCTGTGGAATAGAGGTCGTTGCGACGCTCGAGTATGACTTGCCAAGCTCCAAAGCTGAGGGTCCCCAGGTGCCGAGTTGTTGTGATGCTCGAGGGCCTCCAGGTGTCGAGCTTGTTGTGATGTTCGATTGTGGCTTACCGATCTTCGAAGTTGAGGGCCTCACCGGTGCCAATCTATTATGATGCTCGGTTGTGGTCTACCAAGCTTTGAAGTTAGGGGCTTCACAGGTGCCGAGCTATTGTGAAGCTCAATTGTGGTCTGTCAAGCTTCGAAGTTGAGGGTATGCTCTTCGGCTAAGGAACTTGTTCTTGAAATTTCGGGATCTGAGCACCAGTCCCCCAGTTCCGAAGTCGAAGACTGGGATGCTCGGCTGGGATAGAGCGAGGCCTTCTTTGTTGTTGGGCATCCCGAGGAAATCAGGGTAGCTAGTTGACCCAGTGGGCCTGTGTGAACCTCTGGCACGTGCGTCGGTGGTTGGACCGCTGTTGCGGGGTGGACCAGAGCAATTAATGCATTGGTCGTTGCTTGTCAAGGTCGTCGCTTTGATTTTCGAGGCTTCGTGCATGAGGTAAAAATCGCGTCGATTGGTCTTCCCGAACTTTGTTAGGGCAGCGCTTGACCTCTACCGTAGATCTGGCATCAATGCGCGTCCCTGTGGACTATAAGAAGGGGTGAAGGGGCATTCCCCCTTTCCATTTGTGAGAGGAATTGTTGGGATAGCTTGGTGGGGTGTTGTCATCGTTGCTCGACGCTTTATTTTTATTCCTTGACTTCAAGCTCGGTAAGATGTCTTGCTCATCTTCCCATTCTTCTTCCGCTTCTAGCTCTTCTGGATCTAGTGGGTCCGATTACGAGTTCGAGGTTGGGGTTTTCAAGGATGCCAAGGTTGAGGGGGGCGTGGTAGAGGAGGCCAAGGTTGGTCCCTCTAGTGTAGAAACCAAGCTTCCGTTGCGGGGTGGTCGCCGGTTTGGGACCACACCCTATGCGTTGGGCCTCGAGGATATGGCTCGGATCCGAACTATGTATGGAATCCTTGAGGATTTCCGAATGAGTTGCCCGCAACACGGTGAAATGGCAACCGATGCTCGGCCTGACGAACTTTGTGTACGAGAATAGTCTGGTGGTTGGGCTGTGGTTTCCTCTGAACGAAGGGGTTGTCGAGGTACTTGCATGGTACTGAGTACTGCTAGTGCAACTGATGCTGAATTCCTTTAGGTTTGTGGCCGGCCTTCTGTCCTATTGCGTCGTTCGTGATATCGAGTTGACCCTAAGTATGGTGAGCTTCCTTCTTCAGCTCAAACCTCACTAGCAGGGCTATTACTATTTCTCGACTAGGAAGGATGTCAAAGTGCTGGTCAAGGCTCCTTCCTCTGTGAAGCACTGGAAGGAGACTTTTTTCTTCATCCACTGTCATGGGGGCCTCCCCTTCCCGGCCGTGCTACAAGAGCCAAGAACGAGAGTGCCCCAACCTCAATGGTCGGCGCTTACTTGGGAGGAAAGGTCGGCTTTGAGCATTATCCGCAAGATAGACATAATTGTGTATACATACTGGGAGATGTTGATGCTCGGCGGGTTGATGCGCAGGGTGACTGGTGTATTTTTTTCGTTGCTTTATATTATTGTACTTTCTTTGCATCTTTGTTCTCATACTTACTGCCACGCTTCCGTGATGCAGGTGTATAGATGGCGAGTGAAGAGAAGATCGTACGCCGGATGAAGGAGAACCGCCAAAGGAAGAGCCGGGCTGGCATGGTACCACAGGTCCGTGCCGAGGTAGTTCCTCCCCCGAGGTCATCCGAGAGGGCACCTCGCCGGCAGAAGAGAGCTCGACGGCCGGGAAACAATGACGAGGACGTGGTGGTCGTGGAACCCAGGGAAGCTCGCCCGACGGCTTTCCCTACGTAGGTCGAGGTGGGTAGCAGCAACTCGAACATCCATGTGCCGCGCTGGACAGTTCATAGTTGGGACGGGCTAGAGACTACCGGAGTTCCTGAGCAGCTGCTCCGCGGGATGATGTTGGCGTACATCACTAAAGAGGCCGGGAATACTGGGAGCAGCACATTAGAGTGCTCGCTCATCCGGGCTGGAGCTCAGGTAAGTTCATACTTAGGTGTCTTTGTTGTTTTGAGTGTGTTTCCTCATGCTAACACTGCTTCTAGTGTCCGTAGAATGCATGCTCGGTTGTTCTGTGGTTGATCACCTTTGTGAGTTGTGGCGGTGGTATGAGAAGGAACATTCCGAGTACCTACAATTGAAGGTGCAACTAGCCGAGCTTCAAGCAGTTGGGAAGCAATCTGTTGAACTGGAGAAGAAGGTGGCTGAGCAAGTAGAGTTGGTTCGTGGTTTGAAGTACAAGATCACCAAACTGAAGGCAGAGAGGGAATGACTGAAGTAAGAGGCCGCTGTGGAGGCAGTGGCACGGTACAAGAACTTGGTGGAACATTGGAAGGATATGGATCAATATGCATCGTCTTCCTACAAAGCAGGTTTCAATGTCTTTTGGCGGAGAGCACTGCACCACTGTCCCAAGCTAGCCGCTGTTGCACAGACCTGGGAGGCCTACAATGATGAAACGCCCCTGGCCTCGGATGAGCTTGTTGGCGAGGAAGGTGGAGGCGGCGATGATGAGGCCACCAACTTTCCTTCTGCGGATTAAGCTATTGCAGGTCCCTTCTTTTTCCTTTTGTTGATCTTGTAATGGCTCAGTATGTCGAGCTTTCACCTAATGTACTGGCTACTTTTAACTAAATGAAATTTTCTAGTTCCAAACTTGTGTGCAACTTTTATATATATATATATGACTGAGCTATTCAGCCTCCGGCTGGTGAAGCGGGAGTGCACTCCGAGTTCTCGTCTTTGGGATGCTCAGTTTTCGGTCTCGGGAGCCTTTGGGGCCCTTCGAGGGCTAGCCGTTGCTCGGCTAGCTTTGGCCAACTTAGTCGGTAGACGAGTTGAATTTGGTTGACCGTCCTCTAGCCCTGAGGGGCGGGGTCGTTCTTCTCCACTTTAGGCTCAATCCGTTCTTAGGTCAGCTAAGTCAGGTAGGTTGGCAATGCACTACCGAGCTATGCGTTGTGGGCTTAGACCGTTCGGAGGTCAGTTGAGTCAATGGGTTATACTGAGCTACACATGCGCAATGTGGTCGTGTAGCTTGTGCTCTGCATGGTGTGCGTGCATGTGGTGTTGGACACTCAACGTTTTGCTTGAACAAGGTGCTCTTTATTAATACCGAATCATTGATTGTACATTCGAAGGTTTCCTGTGTTCCAACTGCTCAATATTGGTCGGCCATCCAGGTTTTCGAGCCTGTAGGTGCCCAGACCAAGAACCTTGGTGACTCTATACGGCCCTTTCCAATTTGGTCCGAGATTTCCTTCTCTGGATGTGGAAACTATGACTTTGCAGAGGACGAGATCGCCTGTCTTGAACTCATGTCTTCTGACTTTAGTTTCGTAGTACTTCACCATCCTCTGTTGTTGTGCTACCATCCTGACATATGCTCGGTCCTGGGCTTCCTCGATCATGTCTAATTCTGCGCAGAGGTCCTCGTCGTTCTGGTCTGCATCGAAGAGCTCGGTTTGGAGGGTCCTTGTCGTTCGGTTCGGTCAGGCTAAAGGGAGTCTCACCGGTGGTTGTCCGCGGAGTAGTCCTATATGCCGAGAGTATGCTCGGAAGTTCCTTGGCCTACCTCCCATTGGTCTGGTCTAGCCGAGTCTTCAGGCCATGCAACAAGGTTCGGTTGGTCAACTCGGTCTGCTCATTGTTCTGGGGTCAGTGTACAGTCATGGTCCGATGGTCGATCTTTTGGTCAGAGCAGAGGGCTTTGAACTTTCGATTGGTGAACTGTGTCCCGTTATCTATGATGAGGATGTGCGGAATACCAAATCGATAGACAATACTTTTCTAGAAAAGGTTTCAGGCATTATACGTAGTAATGCATGCCAGAGTTTCGACTTCCACCCATTTGGTGAAGTAGTCCACCGTCACCAAGAGGAATCTTTTCTGAGCAACCACAATGGGGAAGGGGCCGTGGATGTCCATCCCCCACTATGCGAACGACGATGGGCTAGTGATTGGCTTCAGGGGGACTGCAAGCTGGTGATAGAGAATGGAGTGTCACTGACAACTGTCACATCTTTGAACTTCCTGGGTTGCGTCTTAATTCATCGTCGGCCAGAAATAACCTTGCCGGAGTGCCTTGTGTGCCAGCGTGCATGCGCCGGGATGGTCTCCACAAATACCTTTGTGGATCTCACAGAGGACGTATTCCTCCTCGGATGGGGAGAGGCATTTCAGATAGGGGAGAGTTTGTGATCGGCGGTAGAGCTAACCCTGGATAAGGCAATACCACGTGGTTGTGGGTTCATTCCTCATAGACGACACCAATCTAATGCTGCTCAATCCGAGGTGGTGCACAAACTGAGGAGAGCAACCAAATAGTCCTTACTGGCAGGGCGGGGCCAAGCTACAAGGACGAGGCCACGCTTCAAGACTTGTGATCAAGGAAACAGAAGTCAGAGGCCCGAGGAGTTATCCCCGAGTAAGCACTTCGACGCTCAAGTCAGTAGGAGGTGGTAGGTGGTCGGGCCGAGCTATAAGGATGTTGGTCCGAGCTAAATAGCAATGTCGGTCTCAAAAGTTGGGATCCCTTACCTCGAGCATGGATTGCAATTTTATAGCCGAAGATCTGTGTCCTGGTCGGATTGGGCTTCTAGGGTTATCGGGATGGGGTTAGCCACCGAGGTATTTAGGATAGAGTCCCATTCCCCAACGGAGTTGTCTTCCTTATTCCTCCTTATCTGTAGTTGTGCTCATCCATATGACGCGTAGTTGACGTGGTTGGAAGGATAAGATGGGGGACCATAGTGGTAGCGTAGCTCGGCCGAGCTAGATCGACGTGGTCGAGCTATGTCGATGTGGCCGAGCTAGGATGACGTGGCAGGGCGATAGTTGGGCGGCCACGTGCAAAGAGTTTAAAGTTGCAATTTTACCTTTGAGCAATTGATATGATGAGTAAATTTGGAAATTACATCAATTTGGAAAACAAACATTTCGGTCAAAAGTAACTACATGGGTATTTTGGACATTTTTGTGCTTTTTCCTAGAAGATTCTAATAGAGGGTCTACTTGTAATCATGTCAAAAAGTTCATGGGAGGTGATTGCATTTATCAAACTTTAAGGGGGTTCAGCAATGATAAAAAATTTTAGAGGAGGTTTTAGCAATTTACCCTTTCATTTATTTAAATTAAAAAAAAAATTGAAAATACATCCTATGTTTTTAATAGCTAATGTTGAGCCACATTAACCACCATGAAGAGATTTCCATCTTGAAAATGGATGAGCAATTTATTCATTAAACTATTGTATTGTTTTTCTAAAAATATATCTAACCTATTTTCATTGCTTTAGTTCTTGATCATTAAGGTAGCAAATGGTTTTCATTACCTTTAAGCCCACATCATTGGATGGAAAAACATATGCAAGAGTAAGGTATTTATAGTAGTTCATTATAATGTTTTCAACAATTGAAGAAGCTAAAGTTGGATTTATCAGAAGTTAATTCTTGCAAAGGTAACAAAAATTCAAATAAAATTCTGATGAAGGTAACTAGTAAAAACTATTAATTTTATTAATGCACCATAATAAATAAGAATAATAAGGATTTTATTAATGATAAATAAGAATAATAAGAATGATAAGAATTTAATTAATTCTTGTTACCTTTGAAAGAATTTTATTTAGACACATCTTTATAATAATGAACCATAATAAATGTGACAAATAAGAATAATTTTTATAGATGTGGAAATATAAACAAAATTGTAAAAAAAATGGAAATATATTATATACTATCATCATCACTAGGTGTGGTGTTGTAGCCATGGCCCCTGAAAATCCCCACAATCCCTATTATGGATAGCTCTTTACAGATTTTTGATTTTTTCATGACTAAAGTACCCCTCTCTTTGAATTTCGTTACTTTCTATTGTGATGGCAAAAATTGTAATATGGTTATTACTTTTTAGTGCATTTTATTCCTTCATTAAGATCCACATTTAAGGCATTAACTCTCATTCTCTCTCATTAAATCCTATATTTAAGGTATTTTTGTCTCTTATGATTAAATTTCACTAATTAAATCCATGAATACTAATATTAATATGATAAATCTATATTTTAAAATCTATTAAAAAGAAAACCAAGTTTTCTGGGTGGTAGGTAAATAGTTCTACTATTTAGGTCAAATAGGTAAATCCTTGATGCCATAATTAATTACTAAAAAAAATAAAAAATATATAAATACGAATACTGAGAAAATTTTAGGAACATCACTAATATTATTTGTATTTGTGATATTAAAAAAATATGTATGATAAATAAGAATTATTTTTAAGGTAAGTTACAGACACATACCCTGTACTTTGGGGGTAGTTAGATAAGTACCTTGAACTTTCAATTGCAACGACACTTGAGTACCCTAAATTCTCAAAAGTAGGAACTTGGGTCTATCCATTAGTATTCCATTAGTTAAACATTACATGATGTTAAAAATGCCCTTCTCATGTATTTTTGAGATCATTCTACAAAGTAAAATCATCACTAGAGAGTGCCACCATCGGAAAATTTGAATATGTTATTTCTTGTCCATGTGAGAATGTCATCGTAGGGAGATGTTTAGTTACCTAAGAATAATCTTAGAAATATATGAGAAGGGTATTTTTGGCATTATGTAATGTTTAAATGATGGAATACTAGCAAATGAACCTAAGTGCCTATTAATGAGGGAAATGGAATACAAAATTTAAAATTGATCCATAAATAATGAAACAACTTTTCTCCCTAAGTCGTCAAACAATGGTTCAACCATTCAAATTTGAGGATCAACCCATGATGCCATTGTTAAATAAGAAAATTTTTAAAAATAAAAAATGTAAAAAATACACAAAATAGAAAAGTGTAGACACATAAAAGAAAGATAAGTGTGATAAATAAGATAATGTTTTTTATTAATTATGTAATGAAATACAAAGTTTAAAAACAAATGAGTCAATTGTCCAAGTGATCATGTTATAACTAAATAATAATATTTAAAAATATAGAGATCCAAAGAGAAAAAATAAATATAATAAATAAGAATTATTTTTATTGGCATTGCAAATAGAATATAAAATTTAAAATTGTCTTGAAAAGGAAAATGTTTTCCATTTGAGGAATGGTTTAGGAATTTAATACTCTAGGTTCACACATTATGCCATAATTAAAAATATAAAAATAAATATAAATATAGATACTAAAAGTTATAGAAAAAAACATGAAAAGTATATAGAAAAATTAGCAGGCATCCCTGATCTTCTGCATTTCTCATATTATATAAAAATAAGTGTCATATATAGCTTTTATTGATGATGGCAATGGAGTAGAGTTTAAATTTACATAGAAATAAAATCATTTTCCTAGTTATGTCAAATGTGACAACTCATAATGCTATAATTAAATAAAAATTTAAAGCAAGATAGAAATATAAAAGATTATAAAGGAAATTAAAGAAAAATCTAGACACATCTCTGATAATATAAAAGATTATCCGTCCAACCGGGACAACTGAACCGGTGACATGCAACCTAGAGGCAAAAAATGGTTCAGCTTCTAGGTCAGTTTTTAAAACACTACATATATATACTTAAAATGATAAACGGTGACATAGCGTGGTCTGACCCGTTCAACCCAGATGATCGAACTGGTGGCGCAGGACCCGAATGCAAAATGGTTCGTGCTCCAGATTAGTTTTCAAAACACGGTATATATATTTTTTATGGCTCACCTGTAATAATTTCATATGTAATGATTAAAATTGCCATTTCCAAGGGACTATATAAGTTAATGGTGGGATCTTATTGGGTTTGGCTGTCTTATCAATTCAGAATGGGAAGTATCCTGACCCATCCCAAGCCTAATCAATGTTCAAAATATTGCGATGTATATAGTTGAGTATGCTATGATATACGTATTGGTTTTTGAATTCTTTGAAACTCTAAGGCCATGTTTGGGAGTGCTTAAAAATAAGTGCTTATTTGGACCATAAAGCATTGGTATTTGGGAAATAAGATCGAAATAAGTGCTTATTTTAAAAATAAAAACTTATTTTTTAAGCCTAAATTTCCAGCATTTTTTAAGTGCTTATGCAATAAGCACTAATTTAATTTTTTTCTTCCAAAATTATCCCTAGTTGAATTTTAAAATATCACTTATAAAATTATCACTAGTTGAATTTTATAAAAGTACTTTTACGAAAGCATTTTTGTAAAGTACTTTTACAAAAGCACTTTTAAGAAAGCACTTTTACAGAAACACTTTTATAAAAGTATTTTTATGAAAGCAGTTTTAAGAAAGTACTTTTACGAAAGCACTTTTACAAAAGTACTTTTATGAAAGCACTTTTACAGAAGCACTTTTATGAAAAACACTTTTATGAAAGCACTTTTATAAAAGTAATTTTATGAAATTACTTTTGTGAAAGTATTTTTATAAAGTGCTTTCCTATAAGTACTTTTATAAAAGTGTTTTCATAAAAATATTTTTGTAAAAGTGCTTTCATAAAAGTACTTTTATAAAAGTGTTTTTATAAAAATGCTTTCATACAAGTACTTTCTTAAAGTGCTTTCAAAGGGTATATTTTGAAAATTTGAAAAAATAAATGAAAGACATAATAGTCACAAATGCTTATTTAAGTGATTATTATAAAAAAGGACTACCAAATGCCCAATATAAAATAAGTGCTTATTTTAAAAAATAAACACTTAAAAAAGTTGTGCCAAATGCAAATAAGTACTTATTTGAATAAGCACTGGTTTTTAAACACTTATTCAATAAGCACTTATTTTTAACTTAGCACTCCTAAACATGGCCTAAGTAAATTTAGTTTATATGGGGCACTTATGGAACTTAACATCCTTACCAAAGATGCCCTCGCTCATTTCTTGAAACTTGAAACATTTTTAATCTAAGGAGTATATTTCTTTTGAATTGTGCGATTTGAAAAAAAATTGTATATTTCCATACTCTTGAGTCATGGTACCAATACAAACCCATCAGTTGTGAATTATAGTTATAAAAAAATCACGATTAAAATGTTAGCAGCAATATATGGTAAAAAAGAGATATTTGCATAGAAACTCTCTATAGTTTCACGTATTTAATAAAACCTACTCTATAGTTTGCATGTTATAAGACATCACATATAGTTTGCAACCATTTTATTTATCACTACTTTTTTATTTTAAATAAAAACCTTGAGAGCATGCTATTTCACACTTTCAATTGATTTTAAAATGCTTGTCACCCAAACAAAAAAGCGGTTGCAAACTATTGGGTTTGTTTTAGTAAATATGTAAAACTATAGAGATGTCTGATTTACCTGCATGGCTGCATTATTGTTGAATATATGGGTTCAACCAGGCATTACAGCTAAGACCTGATAATTGTCTCTTGATTTTAGGTTCACTGATTTACTTGCATGGTTGCATTATTGTTGATTAATCTACCTACAAATCAATTTTTTTTTTTGATGAACGGGTATTAATAGGTCGGAAGCTTGGACAATCAAGAGAATCTTTTTGGGTAAGAAACTGTTAAGCAGAGGTTGCCATCTGAGAATCTCACCACTGCTTCCAATAATTTTATTTTTTATCTATTTCAGAAAAAAAGGTTATTTTTTAAGAATTCACATTGGCTCCCCCAAAGAGTGTGCTTCACACAAAGATTAAAGTATCCGTATCGGGTATTGTATTAGACAACTCAGATACGGATACAGATACGGACATGCTTTGGAACCTATAGATATAGACGAAAAAGATGGAAATGCATGGATACGCTAGGAAAATACATACCAATTTTACAAATACATTAATAACAATAAATTTAAGATCAAAATGATCACAAAATAGTATATGAATACATAGAAAATGTAAATGTTAAGGATATATATGAATAAATATATTACAATTAATATACCAGGATGCATAATTTTATTTATAGTGCATCAATCAAGAGCCCAAGACACTAAACATATGCACCTATTATATTTTAATTATTATATCAATTATTTTTTATTTTACTATTTTAATTTTTTAACATTAAGAAAAAAGTCAATTGAATATTAAAATTCCAAGTGCAAATTAAAATATAAACTAATAATTTATAAAAATATAATCTTAACTTAAATTATATCAAATTTGTTAAAATTTCTAAGATACATATCGTATACAAATTCATTGTTTTTAATTACTAAAGTAATTATTCCATTATTAATATTTTTATTTTATAAATTTTATGAAATAAAAATCATTTTTTGAAATAAATGTAGATTAGTGGACTTGATAGATTCAATTTAATATTATATTCATTAATACTTTGTAAATAATATTATTATTTTTTGTAAATAACAAATATGTTGTTATTACTTATTTATGTAAATTAAAATATGTATATAAAAATTTTAAGATTTATATCATGTGCAAATTTATAAATTTTAAGTATTAAAGTAATTATTCTATTATTAGTATTCTATTTGTATAACTTTCTTGATATTAAAAATCATATTTTTTATATAAATGTGGATTTGATACATTATTTATTTTATTAGTTTATAAAATACTATTTTTAAAATTTTTAGTTAGAGTTGTCAAATATAAATACGTGTTTTTTACTTAAATTGCATGTAAACACAAAAAATTAATAAATTTTTTTATTTCACTTTATATCATGAAATGAAGTGGGACTTAGTGGTAAACGCAACATGTATTGTGCGTATCACCCTGTATCGGTGCATACTGGTCGATACAATGCGATATAGGCCGATACATATATGTATCTGTCCGATACGAATTATTGAGGGATATTCTTGTATTCGTAGCATATCTCATATTGTTAGTAACCGAAACCGATACGATATGCCTCGTATCAGACATACCGTATTGATATTCAAATCCTTGAGTATAGATATTGATATAGATTTGTGTTAATTCTTTTTCACTGTTCAAATGTTTTTACTTACCTTATACTAGTATATATAATGGGATGAAAAGGTATGGTGCTTAATTATAAGTACCATTCATATGTTACACTAAAAAAAATTCTTTGCCTTTTAAACTTAAAATTGTTGGTACATACAAGGATAAGCTTAGCAAATTAGAGAAAGAAACAACCTGAACTGTTTTGAAGCTTCATGTGCATAACACATTATGACATCATGGGTGTGGGGTAAAAGAATAATTGCAATTTTATCAAAAAAAGCAGTTATAATTAATATTTTTCTTTTAACTAAAAAGGCAGAAAAAGAACTAAGTGGGTAACATGTCATGTGTAAGCTACCCCATAAAACATACACACACATAAAACAAGCATAGATATGTACACATTTACTTATAATTGAATTGGGTTGAAGTTAAGGTTAAAAGTAGGATTGAAAAATATGAACATAGTTTAACTTCAGGTTGGTTAGGATTGAGACTTTGGCCAACCTGACCCAACTCAAACTTGACATGTCTTCTTGTTTGTATGTAAAATCTATATCTATTTACTACCAATGAGCTATCGAGATTGCGGATTTTTTCTTGAGAAAAATAACTCATATTTTTTACTTTTAAGATATTTACGTTTGTGGAGGAAGGCAGCAATGTCAATTTAATTGGCTATAACACTTAATAGCATTGATTTTCTCAATAATTTTGCTGATAGATGTTGACTTCTAGCTTCTCAAGTTACCATTATTTATTGAAAGGAAATAATTCTTACAATGATAAAAATCGGATTTCCTGTCCACTACCCTTTACCCACAGAATAAAGCTTGTAGTTTTAGATATTATCTGCTTTTGTTCTTGGGTGGTCATCAGTTGTTTGAAGGAAGTTTTAAAAAGCTTTGCTTTGTTTTTCAACCAAAAGCTTTATTCTGGATTGTAGTTTTAGCAAAGCTGTGTATAAAAAAATATTTTTTAATAAGTATGTGTTTGGATTTACATGTAAATAATATATATATATATATATATATATATATATATATATATATGGAATTAATGAAGAGAGTCCTATATTGGAAAGAAAAGAGAAGAACGACTTATATGCAAGAATTACCCATAACATGTACTGTAACTTATGATTTTGGATTGTAAGCAGTGTCTATCTCTTTTGTGCAAGTCTCGGCTTTTGTTATTTATGGATCAGTTGTAAATGGAAGGAGCTTCTTGGTGTTGGACTTCTATAACGTCCTTTACGGGGATACACAAGGAAGTACCCATCCCCTCCCTTAACCCCCAACCTTGGTGGCAGTGGGATCAGATTTCAAGTTTCTACTCCAACAAGTCAGAGAATCTACCAATAGAGGTGTAAAGTGGGCCGTGTGGCATGGCCCGTGGGTGGCACACACAGCGTGCAGGTCATGTTGTACTGGCCCATGGGCCGTCACGAGTCATGTCACCCTCCCCAGTGAAATGTTTGGGGGTTGGCCTGGCATGGCCCACGGCCCAAGCCCATGCGGGCCCGTGCCGTGCCGCGGGATAGGTTATGGGCCAAGTCGGGACATGAACCAGGTCAAAACTATTTTTGTCTATTTATTTAAAAATTTGAAAAACAAAACTTAAAGTTTTAATTTTATATGAACTTTGATATATACAATTACTTATATATATAATAATTAAATAGATTAGTATAATAAAATTAAAAATAATTGTTTATTTTATTAATATATTATATACTATATATTATTATATAATTATAATTTATAATATATTATATTATATATATATATTATAATATATATATATATATAGTATATATGGGTTGTGTTGGGCTATACCGAGCCGAGCCATGGACAGCATGGCCTGCCTGATCATACTGTACTGGCCCGGCCCACAGACCTAAAGCCTAAACCTAACACGGAACAGACCATCGTATCAGACTTAGCACAGCCCACATACTATCGTGCCAGGCCGTGCCGGGCCAGTCCAAAGTCAAACCAGGCCACGGGCGGCACGGCCTCTACCCACCAACTGAGCCACTATTTGGTGGGACATTGTCAACTTGAGGGAGTACATTCCGCGTATGCGTATTATGGAAAGTTAAACACTACATACAATAACTCTCATAAAAAAGGAATTTCTCACCTACCATGAAGTACTCATAAAACTTCTAAAGCTCATGGTCTTTAACTTCGTAGTCTTTGGCTAATACCATCCAATTTCCAAATTGACCATAAAGCCAAAGCATTCCCATGGACATGGACATAGATGGACGAGTCCTGCAAGTTAAAAAGCTTAAAAATCCAATCCGTTTTCATAGAGTTGGATGGCCGAAGCAACCCCACCATGCAATTAATGAGTGGAATTGAATAGGAATTTGGTCAATTTGGAATAAAAAATGATTTTGTAGATGTTAAGCAATTAATACTCAAAAAAGTGTTTTAAGATCACCATATAAAATATCATTATTGTTTGTTTTATAGTTAAGTTAATTATTATGAGATAAAAGAAGTGAGTAAATGGTGATATATAACTATAAAAAAAAATCCTATCTATCATTCTATCATAAATAAATAAATAAATAACTGTGAAAGACAAAACATCCTTCCTTGTAGATAGATTTACTTTGGTTTTACTTACAATTTCCGTCGTTGTATCCAATGCAGCCAAAATAAAAGATAAAAACGAAGACATTCAAATTCACACGAACAAATTGCCCAAGGTCAACCAATTAAACCCACAAGAGTCCATCTCGAGTTGTATTGATTTGAATGGAATTTGGGTTGGTAAGCTTAGGTTTTTAACTTGGTTTGTGTATAGATCCAAGATCTATGTCTATGGTCAGGTTTGGGTTGCCCTCAACCAAATCTAACCCGTCCATTGCATCACAATAGTTCCTATATTTACATTATGCATATTGCCAATACTTTTGAATTGACCATGTAGAAGATCTGAATGATTCTCTCCATTAAAAATGGGATATTACAACGAATGATCAAGCTAATCAGATTTGTCACATTCCGTTTGATGCCGCTATTTGCCATGACAATTGTCAAAATCATGATTGATGTAACCGTTTTTTGATGTATAAATTTTTTGGCTAATTATCCCGTTGTTTGACCCGGTGGTGACGTGCCTTGGTGATGAGCTACTTGGTGGCGAACTCCCTGGGGGAGAACTGCTTGGTGGCGAACTACCCGATGGCGAGCTCCCTGGTGGAGAGCTACTTGGTAACGAACTGCCGGGTGGCGAACTGCCTGGTGGTGCTCCCTGGTGGCGAACTGCCTGGGGGCAAACTGCCTGGTGGCGAACTCCCTGGTGGCGAACTACCTGGGGGTGAACTGCCTGGTGGCGAATTGCTTGGTGGCGAACTGCCTAGGGGCAAATTGCCTGTGGCGAACTGCCTGGGGGCAAACTGCTTGGTGGCGAACTCCCTGGTGGCGAACTGCCTGGTGGCGAAGTGCCTGGTGGCGAAGTGCCTGGTGGCGAAGTGCCTGGTGGCGAACTACCTGGTGGCAAACTGCCTGGGGCCGAACTGCCTGGTGGTGAACTCCCTGGTGGCGAACTGCCTGGTGGCGAGCTGCCTGGTTGCGAACTGCCTGGTGGCGAACACCCTAGTGGCGAATTGCCTGGTGGCGAACTGCCTAGTGGCGAGCTGCCTGGTGGCGAACTGCTTGGTGGCAAACTGCCTGGTGGCAAACTGCCTGGTGGTGAACTCCCTGGTGGCGAACTGCCTG
>NW_010729156.1:538983-629878 GCF_000365185.1 Nelumbo nucifera | reverse complement strand
GGCCGCGTGCAGGTCGCGCCAGGCCAGCCAGACCGGTGCCCGGGGGGGACACCAACTTGGTAAGTTGTTGCTTGGGTGTTTGCCTAGTTGTCACGAGGTGCCACGTGTCGCAATTTCACTGGAGGGCCAAATCTGCCCTCATCAATTACATTCTGTTTAAAGCCGCTATTGCCCAAGTTGGTCTCTCCATTTCAAAGTGCCTTTGCTTTGAGACACCAAATTACTGATAACACAATTTTCACAATTTTGGCTCCAGAGGTTGCTCTCAACGAAAGAAGTGTTACATTCTGCTCAAACTAGATTTATAGAAAGCCTGTGATCATGTTGGTTGACCCGGTCCGTTATTAACAAATTTATATTGGATTGGGTTGGATTAAGCCAATATCTGGTCCGTTGGTATAAGATAAGAATATATATATATAATGGATCAGGTTTGGGTTGAAACCAATTTAAATCAAAATAAATTTGAACAGATTGGACAGTCCAAACATTGAATTGGACCGGCCCAAATTGATCCAAAACATTCATTGGATCGGATTGGGCCTGGTCCATTTATAATGAACTCACATTAGACTGGATCGGATTGGACCAAATCCAGCCCAATTGACACCTCTATTTGCAATGACCATGTCAGTGAAGCTTTTTGGCCATCCAGGGGGGACACGGCAAGGATGCCCCCTTTCCAATTATCTGTTTATCATGTGTATCGAAGTTTTGTCTTCTCTCTTTTTCAGAAGTTAGAGATGGGGGAACCACATATGGTATTCATTTTGGGCAAACTGGAATCAAATTTGGCTGCACTTGGCATTTCTTATTTTAAGGACTTATCTCTTTTTTGCAGTTAAAATGGGGACGGGATCTAATAAGTACAACATAACTAAGCACGTTAAATGAGCACTTGATAAATATTTTAACAACTGTGAAAAAGTGAATTTTAATCTTTTTCAAATGTGGGGTGAGGGTATTTTAAGGGATAGGTGTCAAAAAAATTTCAAGTGCTCATTATACGTGTTTAAAAGTTGTACCTATCTGATCTGAACTGATTAAAATGCCCCTATAAACAATGACTTTTTAACAGCAAAAAATAAATAAATCCTTAAAATAAGAAATGCCAAATATAGCCTTGAAATCATTACCTGTCTATGCCATACAATCTTATAATTTGCCTTCTGCTATTACTGCGCAAATCAATATATAGCCTTACTTTTTTGTGGGGAGATGGCTCCAAAAAGGTGTGCACTTGCGATTATGGCAAAACATGCTACGTCCTAAAGCTGATGGCGGACCTAACCTTGTTGATGCTACAAAGTAGAAATCAGACTTTGTTAGCCAAACTCAAATGGGTTTCCTTACTGCTCGGGATTCTCTTTGGGCTATGATTACCTTGTCACTGATTCCTTTTGGATGGTTAGAAATTCCGGGTCAATGTCATCAATTTGGTCTAGTATGTTGCATGGGAGAAAAATTCTTCTGAAGGGTTGCCAATGGCACATAGGGATGGATGGGAGGTAAGTTTTGGAGATCATACATGTTTGATTGTGTAATATATCCATGGTTTTGAAAACTGGACCAGACAGACAGACCAGTTTATCTGAGAATCAGTCAGGTAATTGATTCTGTTTCCCCCTAAAACTGTTATTGAGCCAAAAAACTGTTGATTTGGTCAATAACCCACTGACCCATGTGATTGAACTATCGATCCATTAATCAGGATAATAGTTTTTGACCATTTTTTATTTTATTTACTTTTTAAATCGAAGCAGGCTGTCCGTTCGGACCGAACAATCGGACCATACAACCCAAGACCGGTGGCCAGAATAGTTCCATATTCGGTCCTATTTTTAAAACCTTGATTATATCAACATGTGCCGAGTTCATCAGGTGTACAAGCCATTAGTGATTGGTTCATTGGTTGCATCGTTTCTGGTCTATTTGATCACTCAATATTAGAAGGTGGTGGAATCTTCTTTCAAGCTGTTACTATGTTATGGCGCCCTTTTCAAGGCAATCACTCTCTTCGTGATGTACTATAGAGCAGTGAATTACCCTGCTGGTTGAACCGCTCGAATCATTATCCGGTCAAAATTGTGGATAGAGGTGGCATTTTATCGGAAGCCAGGGTACCTAATGGTGAGCCACAATTCACAAATGGCGGGGTTAGACCATATATTATTAACAAGCTAGGCGTTAAAGTAGAGGTGGCAACTTCTTTTAATTTTCTAAATCAATCCACTTGACCGGGAAAAACTTTAGTTGTTGGGGGCCAACAACCTATACTTTGAGAGAACTTCTGAAAATGTCACATACTGCAAGAGTGTGTACTGCTTGACCTGCAAGAGATTGTAGGCCGTGCTTGACCTGCCATACAACATAGACTCGTAACAGGGAAGTGTGTGAAAATTGTGATGATGAAAATCCATTGTCAACCGGGGGTCCTCAGAGTCGTTTCTCCTCCATCAGTGCCATCGTCTAGGTGTTTAGGGGTCTGTTTGATTCATAATTAGAATCAGAATCTGAATGATTTATTCTCATATTTTGTTTGATTCATACAAGAATAATGGGAATGAAAATTAAAATCAGCTGGAATGAGATTTCCTTCCTTCCCAAGAAAAGGGGGAGGAAACGGGGTATTCCTGGAGAATACAGAAAATGGGAATAGGATTTCAATTCCCACCAACCAAATGGTTGGAATTGGAATGATCCATTCCCATTTCAATTCCCGCAAACCAAACGGGTCCTAAGATCCTTCCATGCTTTTGTTTAGCATGTCAAGCACGCCTACGCCTACTATATGCACAGTTTGTTTTTTCCTCAAATTAAAACTAGCAACGTCCCTGGATATGCTTATAAATAGGAGACGTTATGGAAGTCCAACACCAACAGAGATCAACAGAGATCAGCTCCTTGCATTTGTCAGTTGCAGTCTGATGGCCCCTCGGGTTTCCTTTCTTCTTCTGTCATCTTTTCTTCTTCTCCTGCTTCTCTTGCTACCCAACAGAATTCAATCCAAACCAAGTGGTCAGCCCTTCAAGTTCCTGCACCATCTGGAGGGATGCCACAAGGGTCAAGACGTAAAAGGAGTCCACCAGCTTAAACGATACCTCGAAAAATTCGGATATCTGAACTATCCACCTGGCAACAAAAGCCTCACTCATGCCGACGACGAGGAGTTTGACGAGCTACTAGAATCTGCAGTGAAGACATACCAGCTCAATTACCATCTCAAGGTCACCGGGAGTCTTGACTCCAAGACGGTGCAACAGATGATGATGCCCAGGTGCGGCATCCCAGATATTATCAATGGCACGACCTCAATGCGATCAGGAAAGAAGAACCATCATCATCACCATGCCCCCAGCTCTCTCCACACAGTCTCCCATTACACATTCTTTCCAAACAACCCAAGATGGCCGCCTTCCAAGACTCACCTAACCTACCGATTCAGGTCCAGTGCTTCGGTCGTTGGCTTGCAGGAACTGAGGTCCATCTGCTCAAGGGCTTTCTCGAGGTGGCAGCAAGTGAGCCATTTCACATTTGAGGAAGTTCAGAACGGTGCGGCCTCAGACATTGTGATTGGGTTCCACAGAGGTGATCATGGGGATGGGTATTCCTTTGATGGGCGTGGGGGGACTCTGGCTCATGCTTTTGCACCAACCATAGGTCGGTTCCATTATGATGCAGACGAGAGCTGGAGCACTAATCCCCAGCCTGGAGTGTTCGACTTGGAGTCTGTTGCAGTGCATGAAATTGGGCACCTTCTGGGTCTTGGCCACAGCTCGGTACCGGAGGCCATAATGTATCCTTCTATTCCTGCCGGAGCTGTGAAGAGGAACCTGCATGGCGATGACGTCCAGGGCATACGCGCCTTGTATGGTTTGTCTAAGTAATTATCTATCTTAAATAACTAATGAACAAATTAATAAAGGATGTGCTAGCTAGCCATCTTCCTCTCATACATATCGAGATATAATTAATGTATTAACTGAAGACTGAAGCAGTTTTGTTTTAACTATCAATGTTTTGATCAATAATTACTATTAAGACAACCCAATGTCAAGGTCAAGGGCACAGTTGATGGACAAGAAGATCTAGAGAGAAGCATCTATCTGTGTGTCTTACTCCTTATTAATCCAGAGGAGGAAATCGAATTGACGGGCTGGACATAGATGGAAAGGAAGAAAATGCCGATGTGTTTGAGATAATTCTTCGATTCACACCAACAAACTTGCGAGTATTCATAGTTTGCTTTGCAAAACGAAGGGTAGATCCACATCAAATACTATTTTTCATGAGAGGACTTTGGCTGTCTACGTTCAACAGCCCGTGTTGTCCATAGATCTCTCCGTGTGTGACATGTTAGCTTAGCCCATATGAATTCCATGCAATAGTAATGGTACTAAATAAGGAGTGGTTGTATGGACCAACGTGTCAAGCAAGTAGAGCCCTGTGGACAGCATAGGGTGTCAAATAATGTAGAGAGCCAAATTTTATTCAATATCATCCAATTTCCAAATTGACCATGTAGCTAAAGCATTCTCCAAATTTTACTCAATATCATCCTGTATTTTCAGCGTTTCTTTTGGCCTGCAGAAAGCTCAAAAAGACCAAAAATGGTCTTTTCAGTTTGGTATTACATAGACCGAAAGACGTGAAGACGAGCACAACAAGGAAAGACAAAAAGATTTTCAAATGAAGCTTTTGGGTGATGATTGGCATCGGTGCTGATTTTCTCAGTTTGCTGAAATTTCTGTTTGCTTGGTCGATTTTGGTGATTTTTAAGATATCGGCCAAAAATCAATTATTGATATATATTAGCCTTTTTTTAGGGATCACCTTTTTTGGTGATATCCAGATTTTTAGTTGATTTCCATTTTCTTAGGATGATATGCCATCCAACATGGCATTGAGTAAGAACTCTAATATAAAAATCGGCCCTTAATAATCAAATACCAAACAATTCAAAGCCAATTTCTCACAATTCAATTTACATGACACAAAATAATATCAAATAACAAAATTTACCAATTTTTTAAGAAACACTGATTTCAAAAATCACTGATTTTTGAAAAATCAATAAGAAATAATCTGCATAAATGCCAAAGATCACCTTGGTCTTTCCACGCTGAAAAATTGCCTCCCAAATGTTTTTAACAGCCTGATAGACCATGATACCGATCAAACGGTCTTGATCTTTAAAGAAAAGACCCCAAAAGTTCAACTCATCTTCTTTGAAAGGTTACCTAGATCAGGCAATATCCGAATTTGAATCCGATTAGAAAATCCGATATCCGAATTCAATTCGATATCTTACAGATATTGAAAATTTCTATCCAAATTCGAATCCGATTAAATATTCGAATATTCGATTCGATTCAAATTCGATTAATTCATTATTTTAGATATTAATAAATATATAAAATAAATATTTTTATTGATATAAAGTATATAAATATATAAATTATTTATATAACTTAATTATTATATATAAATTATATAAAATATTTTATATATTATATATAAGAATTAAATAATCGATCGAATTTGGATATTTATCGAATCGAATCAGGTCATATCCGAATTCGACCGATTAGAAATTCAAATTATTCGAATTTGATTCGATTATTTCGAATGTCGAATTCAAAATCGGATTTTCAAATACCGTTGGCACCCCTGCTATTGGCTGCCCGAAGTAAACCATGCAATTATCAAAAGAAGTAAACACATGCAATTAATGGGATTGGATAGAAAAATGGGAAGAGGTCATGTGGCATGGAAAATTAGTTTATATTTGCTATTTAATTAATAAAGAAGTGTTTGGTTGGGATTTTATTATGTTTTTATATTTTAATTCAAATATAAATAAGCCACATATATGAAAAGGGAGAGAGGAAGCTCCATGTTTCTACCAAAAAAAAGAGAGAGAGAGTAAGCTCCATGCGAACGTTGTGGTGACAGAACTCCTTTATCTCCATTTTTCCCATGTATAATTTAGTTATAGACGCCAATACGTGCATTTATTTCACATCTAGACCACTTGCTATTTTTGGTAACCAAGGCCATGTTTGGTTCACTACTCTATGCCTCATTCTCTTAATTCTTGCTCATTTTAGGTAAGAATGGGCAAGAATGAATAACATTACAGTGTTTGGTTACAAAATTCTTGCCAATGGCTATATTCTTTTTAGAATGAAAAATCAGCCCCATTGCACAAAAATTGTCTACCTGCACATAAAAAATAATCATGCCCCATCTTGCTCATTTCATTCTTTAAGGAACCTATAAAACTGTTGCCATATATGTTTACTTTTGCAAAAGCACTTTTATAAAAGTACTTTTACAAAAGCACTTTTATACAAATACTTTTACATGAAAGCACTTTTATGAAAGTACTTTTACGAAAGCACTTTTATGGAAGTACTTTTACAAAAGCACTTTTATGGAAGTACTTTTATAAAAGCACTTTTATGAAAATACTTTTATAAAAGCACTTTTATGAAGGTACTTTTACAAAAGCAATTTTATGGAAGTACTTTTATAAAAACACTTTTACAAAAGTACTTTTATGGAAGTAATTTTATGAAAGCACTTTTATGAAAGCACTTTTACAAAAGTACTTGTATGAAAACACTTTTAATAAAATGCAAAAGCACTTTTATAAAAGCACTTTTATGAAAAGTACTTTTATAAAAGCAATATTAGGGAAATCACTTATATAAAAGAACTTTTATTTAAATACTTTTATAAAATCATTTTTACAAAAGTCCTTTTATAAAAGCATTTTTATGAAAGTACTTTTACAAAACATCTATGCAAATTGGTAAACATTGACTATTGGAGACCTAGGCTGGCGATTTGTGAATACCAGCACCTTTTTTTTTTTTGAAGAATGAAAATGAGCAATAAAATTTTTAAAAATAAGAAATGTAAAAAATACACAAAATAGAAAAATGTAGACACATAAAAGAAAGATAAGTGTGATAAATAAGATAACGATTTTTATTAATTATGTAATGAAATACAAAGTTTAAAAAGAAATGAGTCAATTGTCCAAGTGAACATGTCATAACTAAATAATAAAATTTTAAAAAATAGAGATCCAAAGAGAAAAAATAAATATAATAAATAAGAATTATTTTTATTGGCATTGCAAATAGAATACAAAATTTAAAATTGTCTTGAAAAGGAAAATGTTTTCCATTTGAGGAATGGTTTAGGAATTTGATACTCTAGGTTCACACATGATGCCATAATTAAATAATATAAAAATAAAAATAAATATAGATACTAAAAGTTATAAAAAAAACATGAAAAATATATAGAAAAATTAACAAGCATCCCTGATCTTATGCATTTCTCATATTATACAAAAATAAGTGTCATATATAGGTTTTATTGATGATGGAAATGGAGTAGAGTTTAAATTTACATAGAAATAAAACCATTTTCCAAGTTATGTCAAATGTGACAACTCATAATGTTATAATTAAATAAAAATTTAAAGCTATATAGAAATATAAAAGATTATAAAGGAAATTAAAGGAAAATCTAGACACATCTCTGATAATATAAAAGATTATCCATCCAACCTGGACGACTAAACCGGTGACATGCAACCTGGAGACAAAAAATGGTTCAGCTTCTAGGTCGGTTTTTAAAACACTACATATATATACTTAAAATATATAAACGGTGACATAGCATGGTCTGACCCGTTCGATCCAGACAATCGAACTGGTGGCACAGGACCCAAACACAAAAATGGTTTGGGCTCCAGATTAGTTTTCAAAACATTATATATATATTTTTTATGGTTCACCTGTAATAATTTCATATGTCATTTCTAAGGGACTATATAAGTTAATGGTGGGATCTTATTGGGTTTGGCTGTCTTATCAATTCAGAACGGGAAGTATCGAGACCCATCCCAAGTCTAATCAATGTTCAAAATATTGCGATGTATATAGTTGAGTATGGTATGATATATGTATTGGTTTTTGAATTCTTTGAAACTCTAAGGCCATGTTTGGGAGTGCTTAAAAATAAGTGCTTATTTGGGCCATAAAGCACTTATTAGTATTTGGGAAATAAGGCCGAAATAAGTGCTTATTTTAAAAATAAAAACTTATTTTTTAAGCCTAAATTTCCAGCTTTTTTTAAGTGCTTATGCAATAAGCACTTATTCAATTTTTTTTCTTCCAAAATTATCCCTAGTTGAATTTTAAAATAACGCTTATAAAATTATCACTAGTTGAATTTTATAAAAGTAATTTTATGAAAGCACTTTTACAAAAGCATTTTTGTGAAGTACTTTTACAAAAGCACTTTTAGGAAAATACTGTTATGAAAGCACTTTTACAGAAGCACTTTTATGAAAGTATTTTTATGAAAGCAGTTTTAAGAAAGTACTTTTACAAAAGTACTTTTATGAAAGCACTTTTACAAAAGCACAACACTTATGAAAGCACTTTTATGAAAAACACTTTTACAAAAGCACTTTTATAAAAGTACTTTTACGAAATTACTTTTATGAAAGTATTTTTATAAAGTGCTTTCCTATAAGTACTTTTATAAAAGTGTTTTCATAAAAGTACTTTTATAAAAGTGCTTTCATAAAAGTACTTTTATAAAAGTGTTTTTATAAAAATGCTTTCATACAAGTACTTTCTTAAAGTGCTTTCAAAGGGTATATTTTGAAAATTAGAAAAAATAAATGAAAGACAGAATAGTCGTAAATGCTTATTTAAGTGATCATTACAAAAAAAGACTACCAAATGTCCAATGTAAAATAAGTGCTTATTTTAAAAAATAAACAGTTGAAAAAGTTGTATGCCAAATGCAAGCAAGTACTTATTTGAATAAGCACTTGTTTTTAAACACTTATTCAATAAGCACTTATTTTTAACTTAGCACTCCCAAACATGGCCTAAGTAAATTTAGTTTATATGGGGCACTTATGAAACTTAACACCCTTACCGAAGATGCCCTCGCTCATTTCTTGAAACTTTAAACATTTTTAATCTAAAGAGTATTTTTCTTTGAATTGTGCAATTTGAAAAAATTGTATGTTTCAATACTTTTGAGTCATGGTACCAATACAACCCATTAGTTGTGGATTATAGTTATAAAAAAATAACGATTAAAATGTTAGCAGCAATATATGGTAAAAAGGGGATATTTGCATAGAAACTCTCTATAGTTTCATGTATTTAATAAAACCTACTCTATAGTTTGCATATTATAAGGCATCATATCACTACTTTTTTTTTTAAATAAAAGCCTTGAGAGCATGCCATTTCACACTTTCAATTGATTTTAAAATGCTTGTCACCCAAACAAAAAAGTGGTTGCAAACTATAGGGTTTGTTTTAGTAAATATGTAAAACTATGGAGATGTCTGAATAAATAATCTTGAAAAGAATGCTTTTGAAAACTGGATCAGATCAGACGATTGGATCAGTTGATCCAGGAACCATCCATGTAACCGGTTCCATTTCACCTTAAAACCGTTTCTGAAAAGAATGCTTTTGAAAACTGGATCAGATCGGACGATTGGATCAGTTGACCCAGGAACCATCCATGTAATCGGTTCCATTTCACCCTAAAACCGTTTCTGGCCCAAAAATTATTGATTTGGTCAATGAACTACTGATTTGGGAAGTAGAACTGTTAACCCATTGACCTGGACAAAGGTTTTTGGCCATTTTTTATTTTTAAAATCAGAATGGGTCGTTCCTTCGAATTAGACAATCGGACCATTCAACCCGGGAACCAGTGACCAAAACAGTTCTGTGTCCATTTTCGTTTTTAAAACCTTGTTAAAAAGGTTAAAAACTATATTAAAGATTTGCCATGTCTATTAAATATTTTAACAAAGAAGGTTTTTTCATTCAAAGAATAAATTAATCAACATTAATTATGCACAATCACTTTCTAGTTCAATATCAGGAAAGGGTAAGGATAATATATTTATTCATGATAAACTATTAATTACTCCGATGAGAGAAACATCTGCTTCAAAAATGCAAGTATCATTCACCAGGAAGCCCTTTGATAGTTTGTTGAGAACACTCAACTTCATGAACTTGTGATAACCCCAGCCAGAAGGCTTGCCAACGAACCATTGTTTAACTGCAATTAAGTCATTTTATGTCACCACTTCAAGAAAGAAAAAAAAGAAAAAAGAAAAAACAAATAAATGTATTCCTTCAGATTCTAAGCAAAAGCTTTGCAATTTGCATGGAACCACGCATGCCCATATCAACCTATGAACGGACAAGTTTATCTTAATTAATGCTTTGTTTGCATGCATGTAAAACTAGTAGAAAACAAAATGTTTCTCGCAAAGCAAAGTCTACAATGCAAAAGCTACACCATGAAGTAAAACAATATAAATCAACGATAAAGGGAAACATTACATGTAAACATGAACCAATAAAAATTAAATTTAACTGATTGATTACCACCTTTTCGATTTATTATGCAACTTCAAAATTATAGTTGAACTCTTTGTCCTTAAAGGGGAAATTAAAATTAAAAATCCTATTAAATTTTTCTCAATAGAATGCAATGATGCATTTTAATTCACCTGGAGATTCATGGTGATTTTCATTAAACTGGTCCAAAACTCGCAATTTACCTTCCACATACACTTTTTCATCCGGAGACTTACCAACCATTAATAAGTACAAAGAAATGCTGTTGCCTTTCCCATTTGAATCACCTTTGGGATAGAGTTTCATCTTCCTAACACCAACATGCATGTACATATATAAAAAAAAATAGATAAAACTATTTAATTGAAGTAACAAATTCAAAAAGAACCATTTGATGATGGCTGAAGTCACTAAACTAAATGATTTATTACTTTTTCCTTTGAAAGAAAAAAAATATCACTCATTCAACCAAGGATAAGCATCCTTCCCTTCCAAGCACCCACAGACACATACCTAGTGTGTAGTAGCCCAATAGAACTGTGTAGTGGCATGAGCCTCCTTGGTTTCAATTCTTTGTAAACTTTTACATGTGCAAAATATTTAATGCTTTGTATGTGGTAATTTTAGATTACGATGCTAATACTATATTTGTAATTTTTTATAACATTTTGTATTTCTATGTGTATAAAAATAATTCTTATTTATCAAACTTATATTAGTTTAATATGATAAATATATGATATTCAAGATGTCCCTAAATATTTTTTATAATTTTTCATTATGTTTTTTCTTTATCTTTATTTTTTCATTTTGATTATTCAATTATGACATCAAGAGTTGACACATTTGACTCAAAAAGTGGAATTGTTGACTCACCCCCAAACAAACAAAAATCCATTTTTTGGGTTGGTTTTAAAATTTGTATTTTATTTCCATCATCAATAAAAATAATTAATCTTCATCACACTCATTTTTCTTTGTTATGATTATTATAAATATTAGAGATGTGTCCAAATGTCTTTTACAAATTTTCTATATTTTTCTTTTTTTGGTGATTTTATCTTTTTTTCTAATTTTCATTATTTAATTTTAATACGAAGTGTTGACACATTTGATCCAAAAGGTTGACTTGTTGATCCACCACCAAATAGCAAAATAATTTTATTTTTCGGTTGGTCTTAAATTTTGTATTTCATTTCTATAATCAATAAAAAATGATTATTGTTTATGCAATATAGAATGAGAAAGAATGAGAGATAATATAAACAATTCTTGTTTATGCAATTTACATCTTCTGGTCTCACAATTAAGGAGGGACCAACTTCAAAAGTAGGATTGCTTTAATCAATAATAGGATTCAATGAAATATAATGAGAGTTAATACTTAGTTATATATCCAAATTTTTATAAAAAGTCCTTACTTTTGTGCTTTCATCTTTTTCAAATTTTAGTATTTAATTATTACATCACGGATGGACTTGTTTGCCCAAAACACTGAACTACTTATCTATCTAGCACTTAAACAAACCAACTTCATTTTCAAGTCAGTTTTAAAAATATGGGTTTTATATTTTGGGTAAATTGTTTATACCTCTGCTGAAGTTTGGTAAGTGCAACCACCTCCCCTGAACTTTCTAACATAGTTGCAAATAGACTCCCTCTCTTAGAATCCTTTAAAATGAGGCATGAAAATGTCTAAAATGCCCATGCAGTTATTATTGAGGCTGGTTTCTACAGTAAAAGTAATATAAACTTTATGAAAACAAAAAGGAAAGAAAATTTAAAATTGAAACTTTACTGTTGAGCAATTGATATGAAGGGAAAATTTGAAAAACAAATCAATTTGATTGGAAGGGTTTAGGGTAGTGGTTCATATTAGAGAAAACTTGGAAAATAAACATTTTGGTCAAAGTAACTACATAAACATTTTGGACATTTTTATGCCTCTTATTAGAGGATTACAACAAAGGAGGTCTACTTGCAACTATGTCAAAAAGTTCAGGGGAGGTGATTGCAATTACCAAATTTAAGAGAGGTTTCACCAATTTACCCTTATACTTTCATATTTTATGAATTTAATTAGTGGATTTTTTAATGTTGATAAACAAAGATACCTTAAATATATGATTTAGCAAGAGAGAATGTGAGTTAATATCTTAAATATAGAATTTAATGAAAGGGAATTGAATAATTGAATAATAATATTCAAATTTACAATTTCTACCCTCAAAACAGAAAAGAGAGGGATATTTTAATCGAAAAATAAAATAAAAAACCTTGGGGACATATCCCTAGCCACTTTTTATTGTTTATTATTTATTATATAGATAGATAGATATAGATATATATTTCCATCAAAGAAATGGAAAGTCTTTTTCCAGGGTGACATAAAAATGTTTTACATGTTCAAGATTTGTGATTTCTAAATCTTAAGAGATTTTACTTCAGCGATTATATATAGTGTTTTTCAATAAATTCTTACTAGACGATCAAACCACCATTTTTGGCTCCATTTTGCTTTTCACGCATACCAAAGTTTGAAAGCAAATTAATTAAGACTTAACATTCCAACATATATAGCCTTATTCACTAAAAGGTAAAGTATTCAGTTCAGACACTTCAGCTATAAACTACCCCTAAACATAATGGAAAAGTAGAAGGCGCAATACCATTTACGGTCTGCAGCACAGAATTCATCCGAATGATAAAATTCCTCTTCCAACTTTGAGAAGTTCTCAATCTTCCAAGTGCAATTGGGAAAATCTGATGGACTTATCAATGACAAACGTTCTCCTTTCCTTATGTTTCTCTCTTTACAGATGAAGACCTCCACTCCAAAACAGCAAGTGTCATTGACAAGGTATCCATTAGAGGGGTCCTTAAAAGTTTGAAGATCAATCAACTGGGCAAAACCCCACTCTCTCGTCACGGAAAGAAAGCACCTTCCTTTCCCATTTGCATCTGCTACACCCAAAGCAGTAAACTTTGTTCATGCATTTTGGCCATCACCCTCATACATTCTAATACAATCATTAAGAAATAGCTGGAAATTTTCATTGGAAAAGGACTCTTGACTGTGTGTGCATTTCCATGGTCTCAACAAGAACCAAAATAGAGTTTGTCTATTATGAGAAACATATGTTAATGATGATCTTGGAGCAACTTTGGTGTTTAGAATAAATAAAAGAAAAATAAAACACTAATCCTGTGTTTGGTTTGAAGGAAAAAGAAGAGAAAGGAATAAGGGAAAGGTAAGGAAATTAACCTACATAAAGATTGTAAAGGTTTCCCTATCTTTCCATACCTTTTCCTTCAAACCAAATATAACCTAAATGGAGTTCAGTTTGTTTGATTCGTAAAAGTATGTAAGCAAAGATGTCAGCATTAAAATAATTTTTTATTTATATATTCTGAAGAATTTTTTGATGGATGAACTTTTAGGAAGTGTGCCTGAATTGAATAAACCATTCGCCATTTGCCATTCACCAATGTACGTATACATCATATAACGAGAATACACATATATAGAAAACATTTCTGTGTTTTTGTATTTACTAGCGGGGACCCGTGCGATGCACAGGAAAATCTGAAAGGTTTAATAATTTTATTTACTATTAATTAATATTAAATTAATAATCAAAATTTGTTGTTAATTAATTAAAAGTATTCAAAATTATTGTTAATATCTAAAATTTTAATAATTGTATTTTTCATTTAGTATTGATTTACAGAGAATAATTATTGTTAATTTAATATGAATAAACATATTTTTAATAAATTTAATTTTATTAATAATTTGTACTAACTTTAATAATTGTAATGATTTTTATTATTTTAAATGAAATTTTGATTAACTTTAAATAAATAAACATAATTATGAAAGCTAACATTTTTATTAATTTCACTAATAATTCACAATTATATAGGAATGACAATGGGGTGGGTTTAGGGTGGAGCATCCCATTCCTGTCCTTGTCCTATAGTTAAGACACTCTACTCCATCTCCGTCACGTCCCTAGTGTCAGGTGGGTTCAAGGCAAGGGAACCACTCCTCAATGTCAGGCAAGTTCAGGGGTAAGGCACCCCTCTTCTCATCAAAGATGGGAAATCCTCGAATTTCCCCTCCCCGTCCCCAATATAGGGCGGGTTCAAGTAGAAGTGTAAATCGGGCGTGAGTGTGATGGACTGGATATCTATCCAATTTGATCCGGTCCGGTATGAATTCATTATAGATGGATCAGGTCCAATCCAATTTGTTAAATATTTTCCACCATTTTGAACTGATCTAGTTCAATGTTTAAACTGTCCAAACAGTCCAAATTGGTTTTAATTTAGATTGGGTTCAACTCAAACCTGGTCCATTGACACCTGTACTCTTATCTTATAATAAATGACCATTAAGTATAAACTGTTTAATATGCCTCGTTGGTGTATCTAATCCTTCAAATTGATTTTGATTCAGACCGATCCAGCCCAAATAAGTAATTTAGACAGATTGAATTGGGCAAACATGATTACCTTCCAACGTCAAATAATTGCCGTGAATCTGATGGAAAACAAAGAACCTAAATAACGCAGTGACCTCAAACGATGGGGGAAGAGAATTGGTCTCCGACAACACCAAATAGAGTGAGATATGATCCTGCCCATTCCTGGCCTTGTCTCCATTTGGGTACAAACCCAGTTTCCTACAACCAATCCATTTTAATTTCTATGTTTTGTTTCCTCCTCAAATCAATCGTAAACTTTGCTTTAATTAAGAACCACTTAATTAAACTACTTACCATTTGTTATCCTCCGGCTTCAAAATCTCCAGAGTCGTACCTCTCCATCAAAGATTTTGAAAGTAAAGAAAAGGATGGGATCTCTAATGTGTAGTGGGTCGGTGGCTCATCCCTGATTGATCTCCGGATTTCTGTGTCGAAATCACAAAGGAAGGAAAGTAAGGTTTGTACCCCCCCTAGTTGCTAGGTCGAAGGTTACAAGGAATTAAAGCAAGTACGTACCTTCCATGACTTGGTCAACTATACCAGTTCCTCGTTTTCTTGATTTCTTATCGATGTGTAGGATTAGGTAATCTGTAAGAGGGAAGAAAGAACTAAGTTGCAGAGAAGCAACTTGTAGAGTGGTTTAAAATAGAACTACAGGATTCTTTTCTTCATTTCTTCTTTTTTCTCTTGGAAGTAGTTCTGATTTAGACTGGATACTTTGCCTTCACTCATAGTTATTCGTAGCTGAAAGAGAAGTAAATTGAATCATATTCATAGCCCTTCCAATTATAACTGCATTTTTAAGGCTGCGCGAGTCTGGATTTTCTATCCACATGAGATCGCAGCCACACATTGAGAACATCTCATACTCTTACATGTTATATATTATGGATAGGGAGATGTTCCCAATGCAAGGGGATAGTATTTTGTGGATAGGAGATCCAAAGTCACACGTACAATTGGGGTAGCGCATCCCCGCCCAATCCTAGTGTAGTATGCAGGGTGATTCGATCCCAAGTCTTCCCCAACGGGCAAAAGACCTTACCAACTAATCAATTGGTATGGTAAAAGAAGGAACCTCAAATAATTAAAAATTACAAAAGATAGGATGGTGCTTATGAAAGATAAAAATGAGTTTATTGATGATGTTTATTCTTTTGCGCAAAATGCTTCACCTTCACACCCATGGTGCTTAGTTGGGGATTTAAATAGTATTTGTTGCTGCCTTGGATGGGCCAAGGGCAACAAGGTAATTTTGCTTCTAGGCCGAGGGCTGATTGATGAGTCCGAGGTCCGTTGTGGCTAAGAGCCTGTAGGTCAGTCCTAAGGAGAAATAGAAGATGTCAGAGGCCCCGGGAGATAACTCGAGACAGGGACTCCGATGGTCAAATTAGTGAGGGTGTGATGAGAGGTGGATGAGGCCTAAACTGGGTCCGCTCAGACAATGTCACAATGGAAGTAAATAAATTCTCAATAGAGGAGAGTCTAGATCTCTCACCTAAGGGGGGTCACTCCCTATTTATACTAGATACCACCTAGGAGTAGGTGGGCACAGACGGCCAAGATACGGTCCGCCCTTGTGTGTGTGGCTATCCGAGGTTGCCGCGTGCGGCTGTGCCATTGGGCCTATGTCGCACGCCTACTTCTGCTCTGTGCAATGCCAGTATTGGGTCTGCACTATACGCCATCCTCTACCACGTGCGGGCATGCTATTGGTCTGCCATAAGCGTCTACATCATTTGCCCCCCACTCTCGAGGCCGTGGTGGAGGTCTTAGTTGAGGACGTCGGCTTCGGCTGAAGGGAGTATGTTATCTTTGCTGGGAGACGTTGAGTGGCTTTCTTTGGCGAGGACCTCGGCCTCGGCTTCGGCTCGTTGAGGAGGTGCCTTGCCTTTGAACACGACGATGTCGACTTAGACTTTGATTCCACCTTTGAGGAGTGCTGCAGAGGGCCGGTTGTGCAAAGGTGTTGGGCTCGGTCTTAAGGGAGTTTGGCACCGATCGTGTGAAGGCTTTGATTCCACCTTTGTCTGTTGTTGTGTTGCTTTTGTTTAGTTGTATTTATCCTTTTTTTATAATGAAGATATTGTTTACTCAAAAAAAATAAAAAACTAGATTTTTCAATCTTTTCAGACATTTGATTAACAAGAAAAAGTAGGAAATACATCCATTTTTTTTGCAGTTGACAATAAAACTCATAGTTTTTCGTTTAGGCTGAGTTTAGGAGTACAAATGCAAATATGTAGAGTGCAAAACTTTATATTTTTATATGTATTTACGCTGTACATATTTGCATTTGTACTCCTTCCAAACTGAGCCTTAGGAAATTTATGGGCCATCTTGCCATTCCATTGTAGGATTGCATCTAAAAGCATCTAAAAATGATTCTCAAAATATTGAAAGAAAAAGATGAAGGGGTCTTCTATGTGAATTATTTTTCATGTGAGTTCCAAAAACAAATGAGAGCCATTTGGTTTGAAAATAAATTGGGTGTGCATGTGTTGTTTCCAAAACTAAAAGATGAAGGGGGTGTTCTGTGTGAATTATTTTTCATGTGAATTCCAAAAACAAAAGAGAACCACATGGTTTGAGAATAGATTGGGTGTACATGTATTGTTTCCAAAATTGAAACAAATTGGTTCTTGCTTGTAATGTTTTGGGTGGGCACTGTTATATGTTGGTTTTCTGCAAAATTTTAGGACGCCAATGTCAATGTACCCAACTGTTTTTGCTTTTCACTCAATAGATTCCTTGTTTTCTTGGTGGGTGAGCCTCCTCTATTACCTCTAGCTTTCCTCTGGTTTGGTTAATGGGGACAGTAAAAAGAAAGTTGAATTGGAGACCAAATCAGCCCTCCGCAAGACTGCCCTTTACAAAGTCCCATAACACATCCCCCGTGTATTGAGAACATCTCCCAATGATCATCATTCCTGGTATTATCATCTGAAGATGTTGTCAAGGATGTGCCATGGGACGTTGTGAGGGGCTGATTTGAACTCGCCGTATGGTGGTATGGGACCCACATTTATGAAATGACCGAATAACGAATTGGATCTCCTTACAAAGCGCGTCTCACACGGATTTCACAGTTACATCCTACCCTTTATTGGAAACATCTTCCCGCGGGCGCCCTATTGACGAGCAGATCCGGACTCCCTAATAACTAGACTTGTGTGCTGTGTACTGATCTATCTATGAGCGTTGCCAAGCCAAGCCCATAAGATATTGTACGAGAGCCACCTTCTGCCCAAATTATTTGCCCACAGATATCACTGATGTAATGATGTTACGCAGAATTTACTCATTTTATAGATGCATTAAACATTCCGAAACAACGGAATCACTGAATACTACGATGTTATTTGATGCATCTCAACCAAAAAGATTCTATTCCAACGGTTATTAGAAAACTAAGATATACTCCAAAGCGACACTGGGTGGTACGCCATCAAAGCTCTCTCGTGATATAGCGAGAGGAAGAGGGAGAAACACTCTGTAACTCCGCTCGTCACACTTCACTTCGGGCCTTCGGCAGCCGCAGCAGCCATGGCGTTCTCTTCTTCCTTCTCTTCTTCCTGTAGCGTCTCATCCAATGCGGCCACGGTGGCACACAGTAGCAAGAAGAATAGCTGCAACTCTGGGTGCCACCACCACCCTTTCTCCTCTTCGTCTCACATCTCCTTCCCTGGTGCTTTTCTTCAACGGTCTTCGATTCCAAGGTATCTTCCTTTTTCGTTACTTCCACCTGTAGCTTACTTTCCGAAAGCTTGTTTACTTTACTGGTAACATCGTCTGCAACTAGTTGTTTTATTAGTGTGTAATTGCTTTCTTTTGAATTCTGAGATTGAAACAATTGATTATCTGTAGTCTGTCAAATGGTTCAGAATTTAAGAACTAGTTGGTATTTTATTTTGAACTGGGGTGGTGGTGGTGGTGAGCGATTCGAATGGGCTTGTTTTTATATTCATTGATAACCCATTTGGTACTCAACGCGAAATGACAAGGGATGTGATGGGTATTTTTTGGAACAACTTCTTCCCGTACACTAGGAGTGCAAAAATTATGTAGAGATGCATTGGAGCAGCCATTTTTGAAAGTGTTTGGGGGGAAAGGATTTAAATATTCTTAGACTATTTTGATTATCATTACAGTTGCGAATTGGGTCCTGATGAGGAAGAAACCCAGAAAAGTATCCATTTGTGCAGAATTAGTTGCTATTTTTTCTCTACACTGGCAGCGGGCTCTGCAGGGCTGGTTCCTCCTGGAGGAGTTGTTAAGCTCAACTTAGAAGGCTGTTCAGAAATTCAGGGTCTTGTTGCTAGTTTTTGCTTTCCTGAGGAATTTTTCTTTCACTTCTTACAGACTTCGCTAATTTTGTATTTATTTTCTTTGAAATAATTCTTTATAGAATGACTTATTTGCAATACTTAGTTCCATGACTGATTTGCTTCACAGATTATTATATTTTTCTTTCCTTTATTCTTTCCTTTTCCCCTTGTTTCTTTTTCCACCCTTTGTTGTCAATTTATCAATAACTTGTTATTTTTGTTCCCTTCCAGAATTGGTTGTGTTCCTGTTTTGGGAAGAAGACAGTCATCTTATGCCCACATATATTCTCCTGTTGCAGGTCCTTCTTCCACCTAGTATTGGTTAACAGTATTTGAAATCATTTTTACAATCTTGAGAAGGTTGCTTTTGTACATTTAGTTTCATTTTTTGAGACCTGGATGACCTTGATTTTGGCAGTTCTTTTGCACGAGGAACCTGAAGGAAAAACATCACTTCCCAAAGGCAATATGTGGTCTATTCATAAGTTTGGTGGGACCTGTGTAGGCACCTCTGAGAGAATTAAGAATGTTGCAGATATAATTGTTAACGATGATTCAGAAAGGAAGTTGGTTGTTGTATCTGCAATGTCAAAGGTGACAGATATGATGTACGATCTCATTGACAAGGCGCGATCCCGGGATGACTCCTACATATTGGCACTAGATGCTGTTTTAGAAAAACACAAACTAACAGCGATGGATCTACTTGATGGAAATGATCTTGCTAGTTTCCTATCACGGTTGCATGATGACATCAATAATCTCAAAGCAATGCTTCGTGCAATTTACATAGGTTTTTTATCTTGTATTCCTTGTCTTCAGTTAAATTCTGTAACCTCAACTGTACAGTAGTGGTACCCTTTCCAAATGACAACCATGGTAAAATGCATGCTCACTTGTGAGCATATAACTTTGGGAGGACTATTCCACCTAAAATTGGGGCCTTCTGTTGGGAGATGTTACACATGAAGATCAACACTTGTGAGAATCTTTACAAGTATAGGCCAAATGATATCTCTCACTTGACATGTGTTTCTTATGTACAGCAGGTCCTAAAAGAGTATTATAATTTTGCTTCTTATTTCTTTTAATATGCAGAAGTTAAATTCAATTAGCATGTAAATGTGGCAGCTACATAGAAATTTGTAATTTGTACAATTCATTGAATTTACCTCATTCTAAGTTGTCTTGTTGTAAGTTTAACTACACTACAATATAAATGTAATTTTTTCTTGTTACTTTGGCTTCTGATGTTGGCAATTTGAAGCTGTTAAAATGCAATTACTGACACTTTAATGTATTCCAGCTGGTCATGCAACAGATTCATTTTCAGATTTCGTTGTGGGTCATGGAGAATTATGGTCTGCTCAACTGTTGTCATCTGTTGTCAGAAAGGTTTAGCACTCCATTGCCCTTGAAGTGCTGAAGCACCTGAAAATTTTAACTTTTTGAAACTTATCTTAAATAATTTTTTTGGTGCAGCATGGAGTAGAATGCAATTGGATGGATACTAGGGATGTCCTTATTGTAAATCCTACTAATTCTAATCAAGTTGATCCTGACTTTTTGGAATCTGAGAGAAGACTGGAGAGATGGTTTTCTCATAATTCATCTAAGACAATCATTGCTACTGGTTTCATTGCCAGCACACCCCAAAATATTCCTACAACTCTAAAACGAGATGGCAGTGACTTCTCTGCTGCTATAATGGGTGCTCTATTCAAGGCCCGACAGGTCACAATCTGGACAGATGTGGATGGTGTGTACAGTGCGGACCCCAGAAAAGGTTTGAACTGACCCTTGTTTGTGTGCTTGGTTAATCATTGTTGGGAGAATTAATTAATTCCACAATGTGGTAATGTTCTTAGGGGAACCATGTTTTGAATTTAGTAATGGAAGGTTTTGACAGATGGAATTTAATATTCTGAAAAATTTGAATGAAACTTAACAAGGGTTTGATTGTAAATTTGAAAATAATTCCTTGTCTGCAGTTAGTGAAGCTGTGATATTGAGAACATTGTCCTATCAAGAGGCCTGGGAAATGGTGAAAACTTGACAACTCTTCTTATTTGTGTCAGAATTTGTGGGATACATATACCCGATCAGGCATAGTCTTAACCAACAAGTTTCCTGTTTATGCAGTCATATTTTGGGGCAAATGTTTTGCATCCACGCACCATTATTCCAGTAATGCGATATGACATTCCAATTGTAATAAGAAATATCTTCAATCTCTCTGCTCCTGGAACAAAAATCTGCAGGCTTCCTGATGAAAATGGAGATTGTCAGCAATTGGAATCTCTTGTAAAGGGATTTGCAACAATTGATAATTTGGCCCTTGTAAATGTTGAGGGGTAAGCATGCATACATGGTCTCAAGTTACATGCATATTTTTTTGCAGCTAGAAATATCATGTTTTGTATTTTTTTCTTTGTTTCTTACTTTGAAATTTGTTTTCCAACTTATTATCATGCAGAACTGGAATGGCTGGTGTTCCTGGTACTGCTAGTGGCATATTTAGTGCTGTGAAGGATGTGGGTGCTAATGTTATCATGATATCCCAGGTACATAAATCCTGTTGATATGCTTTAAAAGGAGCCCGGATCTTCTGCCCACGAGAACCCTTCCCACGTCTACCCACAGAACACTACCCCTGTGAATTGGGAACATCTCCCCCTGCATAATACTATGCAGAGGATGAGATGTTCTCCATGTGTGGCTGCGATAAACGTGGGCAGGAGATCTGGACTTGCTTTAAAAGGGATTTGAAGAAGTGTTGTCTGATGCTTACTAATTTGATTTAATACAGGCTAGTAGTGAGCACTCTGTCTGCTTTGCTGTACCTGAGAAGGAAGTAAATTCTGTTGCTGAGGCTCTGCAGTCTAGATTCCGCCAAGCATTGGATGCTGGGCGTCTTTCCCAGGTGTGCTACTTTGGTCTGACTAAAGAGATAACTATAAAAGCTTATTTCTTAATGAAACTTTTATGTCTCAAGCCTTTTCCAGATAGATGGTTCTTAAAATTCAACTTTGATATAAGTAGTAGGGAATTAGGGATAACCTGGGGATTTCAGGAGTTAGGGGAGATTTTTAGAAATGATGAAGGTAATATTGTTGCATCGTTCTTCGGCCTGATCAGAGTAGGAGATTCCTTAAGGGCTGACGTTATAGCTGTAATGGAAGGTGTACAGGAGGCAAAGGAGATGATGTGGAAAAGCTGATTATTGTAGGAGATTCAGAATTGGTGGTAGGGTGGCTGCAAAAGAGAGAGACTGCTTTGTGGTGTTACAGTAATGAAGTAAGAAAGTTCAGGTGGCTGACTAGAGATGTGGAGGTGAGGGTTCAATGGATTCAAAGGGTAGCCAATAGGATGCGGATGCTTTAGCAAAGCAAGGGGTGGAGAGGGATCAAATGTTTTTGGAACAGTTGTAAAAAAATGAAAAGTGATGGTTGTTGATAAAAAAATCCTTTTCCCATGTGCTTAGTTCTGGGGTTTTTCCCATTAATGCTTAGTATTAGTTTAATGTTCTAGATTATTGTCTGTCAAATTTCATATTTTATGGGGCCTTTTTTGGGACTTGGTTGTTGGCAAGACCTAGGAGATATTGGTTTATATCAATGCTCCGCTTCGGCGAGCTCACTTTGCTCGCTCGCCTCCGCTTCGACATGACCCCCCTTTCAACTAATGTTATGCATCTTTATTCTTCTTAATATAAAAGATTTTTATTAAAAATAAAGAAAAAATGAGATCCCCCCTTCCTCTTCATCCTCCTCCTAACCCCTTTCCTCTTAAGGAGGCTTACGCCTCCTTGTGTTTGGGAAGCTTACACCTCTTGCGTTCTGATCTACACCTCATGCCTCTAGGTAGTGGAATGCCTCGCGTCACGCCTCTGCATTTTAAAACATTGGGCTAAATTTCCATCATAGACCATCTAATAACCAGGGGTTTGAAACTGGTGTACACTTGTCATCTCTGTGGAGGTTACAAGGAATCAGCTGGAACCTGCTTATTCATTGTAATTTTCTTATAGCAAATAGATTCATTTCTTACAACTATTCCACAGACAGGGGCCAATCCCAGGTGACCTTCAAATCTCTTCTTGGCCCGCCCAAGGTTTAGGCAGTAGAGCACTATTTTATGAAAGTTAGTTTCACTAGCCTTGTGTTGGGTCCTCTGGAAAGAACACAATAGCATTTTGTTAACAAAGAAATTTCAACTATCATGTACAGAGTATATAGTTGTACACGCTTTGTTCTGAGAGAAACTTTCCCTCGTAACCTTATTTTCTTTTTGATAGTTAACAGTGAAAACTTTTCATTAATATAAACAGTAGTCTACAAAGATTATAAAAGGGGTAAGATTACCCTAATCACAGATGGGCCCAATAAAAATGTTCCCTATCAACCCCTTGCCTAGATAGAAAATATGCTAGCCGATTTGTTTCCCTTGGAACTCACTGAAACATCACTGTTATTCCCCTCAGAAACCATAGGATTTCCTTAACCCCTTCTTGGTACACTCATGCTGCCTTCTTTACATCCTTTAGCCAACTAATCACCATTGAGAATCTCCTTCTACAATCAGCCTTTCTAGGTTTACCTCTTTTGCTATTTGAGCCCCACACAGGACAACAAGCAATTTGGTTCTAATGGAATCCCCTAAACCAATAGAGCCTGAATAAATGGCTAATATATTCCCTTCTCTATCTCTAAAGACTCCCCTAATGCCTGAAGGGCCTGTGTTACCGGGCTGCTTCCATCAAAATAAAGTTTAATAAAGCTTTCCGAGGGAGGTATCCATGGTTTGGTGATTTTCTCTATATTGGTAGATGAAAAGGCCACTTCCCTCCAATTTCTTTTTATATCATCAACAGTATAAGGTGAAAATAGGTCTAAAGATTTAATTCAATATATCACCCTTATTAGGACACAATCTATAAGAGCTTCCAAATGTTTTTCCTCTTCCTTGAATATTCTTGCATTTCTTTCATCCAAAATGGTCCACAGTATAGCAGCCCTATTGCACCTCCATAAAACTTTTCCTCACTTCCTTGGCCATCTGAAAGTTGCACCTGCAAACAAAGTCTCAGAGCTTGTAGGTAAAGTCTACCTGAAACCAAAAAGAGAGAAGCACCAATTCCAAAAAGTGGCAACAAAAGGACAAGAGATAAAAAGGTGTTCAGCAATCTCACCTTTGCCTTACGGAGTATTCACCAGTTTGGGGACAAACACACATTTTCCTTATTTTTTTTTGTAAAATATCTAGAGTATTGATTCATCCATGATAAACCTCCCAACAGAAAGCCTCTATTTTTAAAGGAACTGGTTTACACCAAAGCTCACACACGGGGAAAGAGGATCCACTAGAAACAGGAGAGACCAAAGACTGGAAAAAGGAAGCACAAGAGGAGGACCCTCTAGGGTTGGGGGTCCAAACTCTTTCGTCTGAAATAAGGGAATCAACAATGACAAATTCTAGGACTTAAAGTAAATCAGTTAGGGGACACTTAAAATCTCCTAGACCTCTTCTAAAACCCAAATCCCACACTTCTCCTTCAGATAAAGAGACAAATGAGGAGATAGGCTCATTACACAGAGATGGCATAAAGAGAAGGAAAAGTATCTTTTTAGGTTACATCTCCTACCCAAAGATCCTCCCAAAACCAAATTCTAGTCCCCGAGTAAAGATCAAACCTTACATGATTATGAAAAAGAGGTAGGGCTGCATGGATAGCTTCCCAAGGAGAAGCCAAGGTTGCTCTATAGGATAAACCAGTTCCAGTCATTTTGCATCAACCCATGTATACTTACTATCACCTTATGCCAAAGCATCTCACTCTCCAACAATAGCCTCCACAACCATTTTCCTAACAAAGCTTGATTCTTGCAAGCCACATTACAATTTTCCACTTCACCAGATGGTCCTTCTCTTCTCCAAGATCCCAAAGAAAATCCGTCATTATTTTCTCCAATAGGTCAACTATTTTCTTCGGAACCTTAAAACACTAAAAGGTAGTAAACTGGGAGATTTTCCAAGGTGAATTTGATCAAAGTTATCCAATCAATCAATCGATACATTCATAAATCATAACTTGTCAAAAATAAGAAAAAAAAGAAATGTGAAATAACTCCCAAGTTCATTCTCTGATCCATTTGATCAACTTGAGTGTTGGCTCTCTTGAGTTGCCAAGGCGCCAAATTGTCAAGCTATGGATTTAATGGATCAGAAGCAGTGGAAAATGTAATTGATACATGTAAAACAAAAAGACAAACAGGAATTCTGATAATGGTTTTTACCCCACTGCATACATTATGATTTTGCATTTTCTGCAATGTATTCAGCAGCAAAAGAATGCAGGTTGGAATGTGATTGTAAGTTCCATTCGATTAGTAGTTCTTGAGTAGCGAATAGGCATTGCTTTTTTGTTGATTTGTATGGATACATATTCTGTAAAGAAGTTGCAATTTAGTGGGCTTTCAAATATGTGCCTGAATTATGAAGACATGACCTTGTGGTCTTTTAGTTTCAGCTTTTTTCACAGGTTTTATGAAACACTTTTGAACCTTCTACTTTCTTTAGCTTTCTTTTATTGCAACTTTTGGAGAATATCATCATCATCATCCATGCCTTAACCGAACTATATGGGGTCGGCTACATGAATCCTGTTTCGCCAATGCATTCTATTTAAAACCATATCCACTGTTAAATTATTAGTGCTTAAATCATTTCTTACTACTCCTACCCATATCCTTTTTGGTCTACCCCTAGCTTTTATAGCCCCTTCCACTTGGTAATAATTCACTTCTTCTAAGTTCTAACTGGTGCTGTTGGTGGTCTTCTATGCACATGACTAAACCATCTCTTAGCCTACTCTCTCTCATTTTACCACTTATTGGAACTACTCCTAGGTTCTCCAACTTTTGGAGAAAAACAGTTGTACATTTTTTTGGGTATTTAGTTTAATAAAATATTGGTACTTATAAACTTTAGTTAGTCTGTTATTCATTAATCATGCTTCTTTCAGGTTGAAGTCATTCGCAACTGTAGCATTTTGGCAGCAGTTGGCCAAAAAATGGCAAGTACTCCTGGAGTTAGTGCTACTCTTTTCAATGCGTTGGCAAAGGTATCTAGTGTTGCTTTTCCCACTCTCCCTTGTGGCAAATATGAAATTTATTAGTAAAAGGAAAATCTTACAAGAAATATTTCTCTCTTCTTGCATCTCCTCCTTTTATTGCTAAATATTTCTTTTACATATTAAATTAAAATAAAGAATGTTAAATACTGGAAAAACTATTTGAAAACTTTCACGTAGAGATATGGTTCTAGTGCGTCTATTATGTGGTGGTTTCTTATGCTTGGGAATTTTAAGTGTTATTCTGCTCTTGATGTTCAAGTAGGTATTGCATTGCCAAGTAGGGATTTTAATTTCTATGGCTTGCTCTACAATTAGTGACAGTTCTCTTGTTTCCTTTGCTTTTTTCCCCCTTTTGGATTCTGGCTACTAGTAATTTTTAGGGAATCTGCATATACTATTACCTTTTTGCAGGCTAATATAAATGTCCGGGCTATAGCTCAAGGCTGCTCTGAATACAATATTACTGTTGTGCTTAAGCGGGAAGATTGCATAAGAGCTTTAAGAGCTGTTCACTCTAGATTCTATCTATCCAAAACCACAATAGCAATGGGCATTATTGGACCTGGATTGATTGGTTCCACATTACTTGACCAGCTCAGGGATCAGGTGAAATATCACATTGATATTGCCATATGATTCATTTTTCTTTCTTCCCATGATCTTTTTGCATTCTATCATACATGAATTAATACTTTATGCTGGACCTAAACTTTATCTGATTCATACTACTGATAAATATTGAAAGGATTTTTGATTAATTAACCTTGCATTTGTTTTGGTGCATATATACGTGCTAATTTTAGTTTTACAAAAGTAATTTAAGTATTTAACTACGTATCCGCATGTTATACATGAATTGTTTAAGCTTCAAATTGTCTCATATGAGCCTAGTTGATTAATGTTACTAAAAATATCTGCTATAAAACTCATATGCAATGGTTAAAATTATCTCCTTTTACGATTGTTTTCCTTTTCCCCAAGTTTATGTACTAATTAATTGCATATTGGTTTTTGTCCAGAACATGGTAATTTTGGTTCTAAAAACAAGGAAATGTACAGTTTTAGGATCTTTTTGTTGTAAATAGTATATGCATACATTTGACCCAATAGATACATATTTCAGTTTACAAATAGATTTAACTAGAGATGATCATATTGGTTCAAATGGTATAAGCTTACACTGGTTAATATTGCTTTCAAATTGCATTTGCTTGCATAGTTGTGAAGGCACCAAGGTCTAGATGACAGGGGGCACCTTGTCACCTAGGCGGGTGCCTATGTGATGGACTTTTTTAAATAAAAACATGAAGCTAGGGTAGTTCCCTAGGTTCCATAGCAACATCTACCATCATTCATTAATAAGTATATATAATTTTAATAAAAAATCATAAACTTCATATTCAAATCTAGAAAAATCAACATATTCATGATAAGAAAAAGAAGAAAGAAAAGAAAATTCAGAAAATACAAGGGCTGAGCCCCTGTTTTTGTCCTAGGAAAAGAAGCATATGTTTGTTGGACAAAATTTTATGTTCTCCCTAGCTTATTGGTTCAGATTTTTACGTCTTTGAGGCTTCAAGACAGCTACTCCAAATAAGAAAATAATAAAAATAAATTATTATATAAACCCACAAAATGAGTATTTTAGCTTAATCATCATCATCCATGCCTTATTCCAACTTAATGGAGTCAGCTGCATGAATCCTGTTTTATCTATCTGTTCTATTTAAAACCATATCCGCTATCAAATTAGGAGTGCTTAAATCATTTCTTACTGCTTGTACACTTGTCCTTTTTGGTCTACCCCTAGCTCTTCTAGCCCCTTCAATGTGTAACAAATCACTTCTCATTGGAGCATTTGGTGGTCTTCTATGCACATAACCGAACCATCTTGCTCTACTCTCTCACATGTTATCACCTATTGGAGATACTCCTAGGATCTTATGGATGACTTCATTCCTGATCCTATCCTTTCTAGTTTTTCCACTCATCCATCTTAGTATTCACATTTCTACTACATTCATTTTCTGGACATGTTTCTTGACTGCCCAATACTCTTCTCCATAGAATGTTGATAAAAAGAAACTCTTCTCCATAGGACATAACTGGCCTTACAACTATTTTATAGAATTTTCTTTTTAATTTAAGTGGTATTCTCCTGTCACATAAAAGTCTAGAGCATGCACCTCTCCATTTTGCCCATCCTGCTCTAATTCTTTAGGTGACATCCTCCTCAATCTCACCTTTGTTATGAACTATTGAGCCAAGGTACCAGAAATGGTCACATTGAGTTATCTCTTGGTCTCCAATTCTAAGTGTATCCTGATGTACACTCCTATTATTACTAAATTTACATGTCATATACTTTGTTTCTAAGGCATTTGTCCATCAAATTAATTTTGCATTTAATCCTTCATTAGTTTCATTAATTAAACCAATGTCATCCACAAACAACATGCACCATGGAACTTCCTCCTAAATATGTTTAGTCAATTCATCCATGATCAGTTCAAATATACAAGGGCTAAGTGTTGAACGCTGGTGATGACGCATTGTAACTAGTTTATTATTTTATTTTTTAAATTAAGAATATAAAAATATTCCATACCATCATGTTCAAATTAGCTTGGTGATTAAGCGAGGCAACGCTCCATGTGCGTCTTATCAGCTAGCTGTCGCCTTGACAACCATGTCGCATAGAGATGCTGGTTGTAGTATGTAGAGGGGTTGAAAACTCACCAAAGAGCATGAATGGATCAGGGCATAAGGTTATGTGTGTATGAAGTTCGGTTGTAAGGATGTATGATTGAAAAAGTTGCATATTTTCTGTCTATTGTTTATATCTAGAAGTGTAAAGAATGGCATGGCCCACCTGTGGCCTGTGCAAAGTGCGGGCCGTGCTGCCCTTCCCAGGGATAATTTGGGGGATCAGCCTGGTACGGCCCACGGCCCAAGCCCTAGCCTATGCGAGCCCATGTTGTGGGCCTGGGCCACATGCCAGGCCTTGGGTGTGCGCCGAACCAAGTCAGACTGTTTTTTTTGACATTTTTGATTTTTTTATTTCTTTGCTAAGTAAAACTAAAATATTTAACTTTCAGAACTATTTGAAAAATAAGAAATCTAACAAAGAAATGAAAAAAAATACTTAACCAAATCTAACAAAGACTCAAAGTGAATAACAAATTGGAAGAAAAATAGGAATTTTATTTCATTTAAATTTGAATGATACAAAGCATACAATGGTTAGATGAATGAAATATGAAAATTGGAAAATGGAATAAATTAATAAAATAAAAAATACAATATAGTTATAAATTGAAAATAAAAATTATGTTATTAAAAAATCAAATAAATTGAAAAAAATTAAAACAAAATTTACAATAATTTGAAAAATGCTATACAACTATTTGAGTATACAAAAAATATTGACTTCATCATTTTCTTCTATTGTTCTTGATTTTGATCATCTACTTTAGGTGAAACATCAGGTGTAGTGTCATGCCCTCCTTTATTTTGTAATCTATCTTCAGAATCTAGCCAATCTTTAAAGCAGATGCACATCTCTAGACTTTCATTATTCTTATAGCTTCTCTTGTCATCCAACACCTTGGTACCTGCACTAAACAAGACTTTGATGGAATTGTAGACACCAGAGGGGTTAGTAGATCTCGTACTGAGGTGGTGAGAATTGGATAATTTTTTTGCATGTTCACTCCACCAGGCTAAAATATTAAAGTTATTTGTTCCCTCCTAGGTGAAGGAAGAATCACCTGAAGTAGAAAATAATGCTTGTAAATAATAATTAAGTTCAGTAAATGAACTTATTGTCGAGGCAGTGGAAAATGCAACTGTAAAAGTTGTAGAATTTTTATTATTCCCTATTACTTTAGATTCATATAAACTATACATTTCAAATAATAAATTATTAATTTCTTATTTTTTTCCGATTTCAATATTCATATTTTCACAATATCTTTCAAGTAAAATATCTAAATCATCTTTCATAATCTTAGGATTTAATATTGTAGCTAAGCAATAAAGAGGAGAAATGTTCTCCCAATATTTTTTTAAATTTATTTTCCATTATTTCAACAATACTTTTAAATTGTGGTTTCTTTCTATATTTTGCAAAACAATCACTAATCATCATTAATTGATAAGCTAAATTACAACTAGTTAGATAATAAATACCCGATAATTCTTTAGTTGCATCATAAAAATGTTTTTAAAAATCTCTTGTACAAATTGTCATTTCCCAGTCTTCCTCAAATATAATATCAGTAGGCAATTTTGCATTATAAAAATCACTAAAAATTTGTTTGTGAGAAATACAACTTTCTAACATAGCATAGGTAGAACTCCATCTATGTTTAACATCTAATATAAAATGTTTATATTTTAGACCATAATTTAGACATAAATATTTAAATTCTTGTTTTCTTGCTCCAGAACTTTTAATATATATAATACAATTTCTAATTTTAGAAATATTTAAATTCTTGTTTTCTTGCTCTAGAACTTTTAATATATAATACAATTTCTAATTTTAGAATTATGAGTAGAAATAATATTTAAAGCATCCTGAATACTTAAATTTAATTTGTGACATGCACATCTATTATGAAATAATATACTATTTAAACATGGTTTTAATTGAGATTTTAAAATATTTATCACTGAATCATTATTATTAGCATTATCAAAACTAATAGAAAATAATTTATTATCAATTCCATAAGCATGTAAATTATTTAAAATACTTGTAGCTAGGGGTGATCATGGGTCAGGCCGGGCCGGCTTTGCACTTATGATAAGGGCTATAGCTTAGGCCCGGGCCTGGCCTGGCCTTGGGTTCTGGGCCTGAAAGATAAGCCTAGCCTAGGTCTATACGAGCCTGGGCTCGGGCCGGGCCTGATTTTGAACCAATGCCTTTCATATATAAAACATTACATATCTATAATATTTTATATTAAATGACATAACATGCATATAAACTTATTTTAAACATTATATAATATAAAATATTACATATAATATAAATTATGCATGCCATGTTATAATATTTATATATAAAATATATAATCTAATGTAAAATAACATGTATACATGTGCATATATTATACACAAAATGCGTAAGTTTAAATATATGCGGCCAGGCCGGTTTTGGGCCGGGCTTGAAGTTTTAAGTCCAAGCCCAGCCCTAAAATTTGTGGGCCTGATATGGGCCCAGGCCTGGGGCAGGCCTGAACACAAAACCCAGGATGAAGCCCGAAACTTCCGGGCTGGGCTGAAATGATCACCCCTACTTGCAGCAATAGCTGGGCTAGTATGTGACAATTCAAGCCTAGTAAAACTTAAAATTCTTTTATTAAAAAGCCAATTTTCGTCAATAAAATGACCGGTAACACAAATACAACTTATGTTAAATTTAGAAGTTCAAATATCAGAAGTAATTGCAACTTTAGAATTAAGATTTGATAACATATAAATTAAAATTTGTTTATTTGGATAAAAAATTTTGAAAGCATCTGATCTAATATCAATAAAAATAAATTTTGTAATAAAATCTGTGGAATAGGCTACTTTTTTGAAAAAAAAATATCAAATGAGGGCAAAAATACTGGTCAGCTTGTTCCTCCTTTGAACGATGAACAACGGTGGCAAACCTTTCCTAGCTCCGATCTCCCCCACCTCTCTTCTTCTTCTTTTCCCTCTCTGTAGAGGGATCTCACTGTTTTACTCTAAGTTTGGAACAACTCAAATGTGAAGAAGAAGAAGAGAGAGAGAGAGAGAGAGAGGAAAGAGGGTATTAGCGGTTTCTACTGATCCTCTCGCTTGGCATCTCTTTGAAAACCCAAGCTTTGAATCTTGAGCTGAAGCTGCGCTGTGGCTGCTAAAATGCTCATAGTCTGAATATGGCTTAGTATCTGAATCACTTTGGTTGCAATGTTTGCTCGTAGCATGTCTGCACTCCCCAGAAAAATCTCGAACTCAGTTATCATGCTTTCAAGCTAGAAATTGACATTCCCCTCCCCATTCACTGCCCTCCCTCCCCGCTTCAACAGTTCAAACAAGGGTGGCGCCACCACACTCTCCTGTAGCCTTGCCAATTCCTCCTCTAGTTGTCGCGCGGAATTGACATTCCCCTCCTCCCCATTCATCGTCCTCCCTCCTTGCCTTAGAAGTTCAGACAGGGGTGGTGCCACCACGCTCTCTTGTAGCCTTGCTAGTTCCTCCTCCAGTTGCCACTCCTCCGCACTTGTCTCAGCCCTCAGTGTTTCCATCCTCTGCACTTGGTCCTATGACAGGTCACCAATGGAATTGGCAACGAGCCGGAACACTAGTCTGGGTCTGAATCCGCCAATCTAGAACAAGGCCCGCTCTAAGGAGCTGAACCAAGGGGCGACAACACGAGGAACACGTCCTTGTGAGCTTCTCTGAATTTCTCCTCCAAGTACTATTGGTAGTATGTCAGGACCCGCACGATGAGATCTCTAAGGTCTTGCTCGCGTGAGTTGTTCGAAGGAGGAAGGAGGTGAATAGAATTTTTGCCCTCATTTGATATATATATTTTTTAAAAAGTAGCCTATTCTAGAAATTATATTAAAAAATTTATTTTTATTGATATTAGGGGCCAAAAGTTGCCCTTATCGGCAAGAACTCTAATATTATTCCTAGAAACTTTTTTAAATTGTGGATTTATAGAATTACGTAACCACTTTTCAAGTTAGTATTTTTAGCTAACAAAAAATGGTTGTTCAACATGTACAATGTATTTTGCTAATTCTTACCTCATTTTTTCTTGAGAATATTTAAAAGTACCACCCCCCCACACGCCCAGTTAGTGTTTTTGTTGTTTCTCTCCTTTCTTCTTCTTCTTCTTCTTCTTTATTCTCATGGGTGAGCAAAATATTTTCCAAACCGAGCTAATCAACTTAGTGGCCTTCTTTTTCTTTCCCCTAGTATTAGTACTAGGGGTGAAAGTTTCATCAATATCAATAGCATCCATATTGGTGCTAATACTACCATGCTACGACTAAATGTTGACATATTGTCGACATTGAACTTGCTGTGGATTTGGTTTTAGGAGGAGCCGGCCATTTTTTTAATTCTAAAAAATTAAAAATTAATTTAATTGCACTTACCCAGATTGCTGGGTCGGAATCCCAATTTGATTTCAACGGTTGAAACCTTTCAACTCTTAGAATCCAAGCCTCCCAAATTGCTAATTTGAGAGTTGAGATACTTGAGCTGTTGAGCAAGCCTTCTTCTTGTGAAACTTCAATAAAGTTGAGAATTGGAGAATCAGAGAATGTACGAGAGATTGAGAAAGTATGAAAACTATAGAAGAGATTAAGAGAGTTGTTGAATTGGTGTGATGAGAATGGTGGAGGATAGGGCTATTTATAGGAAATAAAAATAATTCAATTGCCCAAAATACCTGAAAAACTAGCCGTTTTTAGTTGTTGGGAGGGGTATTTTGGTCATTGTAAAATTATTTATCACTTAAACCAAAATGCCCCCCAAAATAGCTGTTATATAGTTGTTGGGGGCATTTGTGCCATTCTTTCTCCCCCCAAACCAAAATACATAAATACCCCCCCTATAGCTGTTTGGGGGTATTTTTGTAAAAAAACCCCAACAGCTAGTTCATCGGACGGGCCGAGCACGGCCTTCTATGGGACCGTGGGCCGTGCTGGCCCATGGACCTGGAACCCTAGGCCTAGCACCACCCAGACCATTGTTCCAGGCCTAGCACAACCCGGTTTACACCTCTATTTATATCTAGGCTGACAAGCAATGGAAAAGTATGAGGAACTGTTAAGAGATCTAGAATAATGTAAAGCAAGTTTCAACATTCAAAAGTTTGTAGGGGATGGTGATGGGTTGTCTCAGTACTGGTTGAGGTTAATTTGATCCCAATTGTTGAACTTTCACTGAACTTAAGCAACCTCATCCCATGAATGAATCGACCATCACAACCAAGGATCAAAGTATTGGTATTGAGTATTGTATTGGTACGCTTGAATATGGATATAGATACATATATGCTTTGGAAACACATGGATACAGTTGAAAGATATAGATACACTTGGATACATTAGGGAAATTGCTATAAATCCCACAAATACATTAATAACACTAAATTGAAGGTTGAAATAACCACAAATAAGGTATAAATACGTAAAAAAAAAAGAAGAGAAAAAACTTTGTGGAGATGCACACGGGCAACAGTACCTTGGATGTCATGGGAGGAAAGAAATCAGAGAATTTTTGAGGGAAAGTAAAGGCGCAAGGAAATATTGATAGAAGGGATAATGTTAGAGGTGATCTCATGGGTAAAATTGATGGGCTTATTCTTAGATTTTACTGTGGATGATATTTTCAGAAATTGGAGGACTGTTGCATCTTCGTCATCTGCAAAAAAGAAGGCAGTAAGGAATTGGGAGCCTCCTGAATCTGGTTTCCTCAAGTTAAATTTTGATGGGAGCAGTTTTGGCAACCTGGGCATGGCTGGAATTGGTGGGGTTATTAGAGATGATATGGGGAGTGTAGTGGGGCTCTTTAACGGCCCTATTGGGTGGGGGGACTCCATTACAGCTGAACTAAAAGCAATGGTTTTTGGAATACAAAAAGACATGGAAATAGGTGTGAGAAAGTTGGTTGTTGAAGGCGACTCCAAAGTGATTATAAGCTGGCTAAAACGTGATGGAAAAGACTCCATGGATATTCAGAAATGAGATCAAGAAAATTAAGCACATCACTAAGGACATCCAGCTAATAGTTCAGTGGACTCCAAGAGTACCAAATGGGTTTGCAGATCAGCTAGCAAAGCAAGGGGCTAACAGGGAACAACGTTTCTGGGCTCTATTGTAAGATTGTAAGGCAAATATTGGGTGGAATGTTATTGGGCATTGGGGTAGCCAAGGCTACCCAATCTCTGTACTAATTCTCATATCTTTTCATTAACAAATTTACATTCACTGATAAAAAAAAACGTAAAAACTGAATTGGCGCAATGGTTGGGTTTTTCCATTGCAACCTTGGTGACTAGGGCTCAAATCTGTTTTTTGATCAGTAGATTTGGGTTCAAATCTTGGAAACTGTCTCTCTGTATGTGCAGGGTAAAGTTCTGTACATCTGTCCCTCCACACATCCCACATTGGTGGGAGCCTCGTGCATTGGTTTGCCTTTATATATGAAGAAATACATTACAAGTAATATAGTGGGATATGTATATATCATACACTTTTATTATATTTTAAATTACTTACTCAATTATTTTCTATTTTATTATTTTTACTTTTTAATATTAACTAAAAAATCAACTTAATATTAAATTCTCAAATATTTTTAAACAATAATTTTATATTATAAATAATAAATATGTTTTTATTTAATGTAATTTGAATAATGATAATCATTTATAAAACTGTACAACCTTAACATAAAAATATATCAGATCTATTAAGATTTTAAAATAATATTATATGCAAATTAATACATTTTGGTTACTAAAATAATTATTCTATTATTGGTATTTTTTATGAATTTCTAAAGATAAAATCATTTTTTGATATAAATGTGTATTAGTGGATTTGATATATTCAACTTAATATTAAATTCTCAAATATTTTGTAAACAATAACTTTGTTATTTGTAGACTATAAATATGTTGTTATTTAATGTCAATTAAAATAATAAATAATTGTTTATAAGATACATAACCTAAAAAACATATCAATTCTGTTAAAATTGAGATATATATCATATGCAAATTCATAAATTTTAATTACTAAGTTATTCTCTTATTAGTATTTCTATTTCTATAAATTTCTTGAGATTAAAAACCATTTTTAATCTAAATGTGGATTTCATAGATTATTCATTTTTAGTTGAACATAAATATATTATTATTATTTATTTTGATTGCATGTGGATGCTAAATTAAATAAAAATTTTATTTCAGTTGTTAGCATGTGTTGGTTAGTTGGTCTAGTGGTTTATGAGCGTGCTTTGAATGAAGGCATCTTGGGTTCAAGTCTCACTAACCTCAGAATTCGTTTTTTAACAAAGAGATAAAGGGTACGATCTTTAACCAAGAGGAGTTCACCACAAAGGGAGGAGAAAGTTAAGGATTGAAGCAAATAGTTTTCTTTTGGAAGATACAAGATTCAAAGGGAAAGATGCCTTAAGGATTAAGGAGTTTAAGAAGTCGATGTTGCTGTTAGTGGAAGCAGTGTTTTAAAAGCGCAAGGCGAAGGTGAGGCATATGCCTTTTTGAAGCAAGGCGCAAAAATACAAAAAAATGATAAAAAACCAAAAAAATGTCAGAACATTCAAAAAAATACCAAAAATGCAAAAAAATTAAAAATAAAATAAATAAAAAATATTATATTTTAAAATAAATGATTGAAAAAACCTGTTATCTAAAATTAATATACATAATCATACATGTAAAGCGTATTCAAATGAAAATTTAAAAATAACATATAAAATATTTTCAAGCATGTAAAACCCACAATCTCTTTTTTTTCCTCAATTGCATTACTTCAAGTAGCTAATGTTTTTTTTTTTTTTTTTTTTGCTTTGTTCTTTCCTTTTACGATCTTATGGAACTGCTTTCATTTCTCTTTCAATTTTTTTTTTTTTTTTTTTTTTTTATTGGAAACGGCAACTTCGTTATATTAAGTACAACTGTCAACCCCTAAACAGGTATTGAGTCTCTAGTAATCTTTCTTACAAAACAACCTAGAACATATCCTCCCTCGTAGCCCCTTGTTTAGCCAACGTATCAGCTAAGCCATTAGCTGATCTTCTTGTCCATTTGAAGCAAGCACTAGTCTCCCTTGTTATATTGAGGATTTCCCTTATGGGCTCTAGGCTCCCAACTTACCTGATTGCAACCTATCAATTAACATAGAGTTTCCTTCTATCTCAACTTAGTGTAACCCCAATTGTTTGGCATATCTTACACCTTGAAGCAAGGCCATCACCTCCACTCTCAATGAGTCCCCAACTCCTATTGGGCCCGAAAACATAGCCACAATTCTGTCGTTTCATCTCTAAATACTCCTCCTTTGAAAGAAAACATAGCTCGGATTTTTTGAAGTATAGGCCGACACCAAACCTCCTTTGAAGGAAAATTTCTTGTAGGGTTTGTTGATTGAATGAGCACATCAAAGAAGGAGCAATAAAAACTGAAGAGATCACTCTCTTTTTTGTTTTTTTGACAATGAATAAATAGTAGGGAACCTATCACTAAGGGGACTCTCTCCAACCCAAACATCTTCCCAAAATAACACTTTGTTTCCAGCACAAGCATAAAATTTAACACAAGGAAGGAAGGAAGGCAATATACCATGAATAGCTTTCCAGGGAGGGCATTGATAAGCCCTAGGGTTGACTCTTGCATCCCAACCATTGTCTTCCAATCCATGACTACTAACAATCACCCTATGCCAAAGCTTATCCTGTTCCAACAGCAATCTCCATAGCCATTTCCCCAACAAAGCTGTGTTTCTTACTCTGATATTTCCTATTTCTATACCACCTTCATCTTTACTTCTAGAAACCACTCCCACTTCACTAAATGGTCTTTTTTGGTGTCTCCTGGTTCCCAAAGGAAGTCGCTCATAATCTTCTCTAGCTGGTTTTCCACTTTCACCTGTATCCTAAAGGTAGATAGGAAATACACGGGTAAGTTAGCCAATGTTGACTTTATTAGGGTTATCCTATCTCCCAAGGAAATGTAGTTTTTCTTCCAATTCACAAGTCTTTTTGTAAATCTCTCAACCACTGGATACCAAAAGCTATTTGTATTTGGATTTCCTCTCAAAGGTAAGTCCCAAATAATGTAATGGTCAACCCCTACTTCACACCCCTGCAGTCCAGCTAGCAGCTTCACCTCTTCACTCCTTAAATTTACTCCTGCCATGCAGCTCTTGCCTCAATTAATTTTAAGTTTGGAGATCCTCTCAAAATTATGTACTATCCTTTTTAGGTTCATAAGTCTTCTTCTCTTCCTTCACAAAACAAGATAATATCATTTGCAAACTATAGATGTGTAACCACCACTTCCTTCCAACTTTCCAGCCTCTAATCATATTGTTTGCATCTGGTCTTATGATCAATTCACTCAACACATCGGGTACTAGAGTAAATAGGAAGGGGGGTAGAGGATCTCCTTGTCTAAGGTTCCTTTTGGCCAAAAAAAAATTTCTTGCTAACTCCACTTACCAAAATTGAGAAACGACATGAAGAAATGCAGATTGCAGCCCTTCACCCATCTACTCCATTTTGCTCCGAATCCCCTACACTTAAGAATGTCCATCAGAAACTTCCAGTCCACCATGTCATAAGCCTTTTCTAAATCAAACTTACAAACCAATCATTTTTGCGTCTCCCTTTTTCTAAACTCTACACATTCATTGGCAATGAGAATTTGATCCATTATATGTCTCCCATAAACAAAAGCCCCTTGGTTTGGAGAAATCATTGAGCGAAGTACATTTTTTATTCTTAGGGCCAAAACATCGGAAATGATTTTGTACATGCTTCTTATTAGACTTATAGGTCTGAAGTCCTTTGGTATCAACACAATGAAAGTTGCATTAAATTTCCCCCCCCCCCCCTCATAGAATTCATCAAAAACCTCCATCAGGTCATCCCTGATTATCTTCCAACAATCTTGATAGAATGCCATCGTAAAATCATCAAGTCCTGGGGCTTTCGATCTCTTTATCGAGAAAACTGCATTTTCACTTTCTGAATCTCAAATTTTTTTCCAAGTTTTCCCATATCTCTCTATTTCCATCCCTCCACTCCAGTCCCTCTAAACCTTCTCTTGAACTCCTCAGACCCTCAGAGTGTTTTCACATGGTTCACAAAGGCATTATCTATGTCCTCATCTCTTTTCAATACTTGCCCATTCCATTCCAATTTCAGTACCGAGTTTTTCCTCTTTCTCCCATTTACCAACATATGGAAAAAACTGGTATTACCATCCCCTTCCCTTAGCCATTGACATCTAGATTTTTGCCTCCAAGTAACCTCCTCTTTCTTAGAATGTCTTCCAGATCCTTTTTCAACCCCCATCTCTCTTTCCTGTCTTCTGAATTCAGACTTCTCTCAGCTTCCACCCCATCCAACTCCTCTATTCTACCTAGGATTTCCTGTTTTGTTTCTTCAATCCTTCCAAAAATCTCTTTATTCCAAATCTTAATTCTTGCTTTCAGCATCTGTAGTTTCTCATAGAATCTAAAACCCTTCTACCTGAATTCCACTTGATCCTCCTCCCACCACTCCTTCACCTTAGGTAAGAAATCAGGGTGCGGTAGCCACATATTCTCAAATCTAAAAGGGCAAGGGCCACCCCCAACCCTCTCTTGGGCCAGACTTATTGGGCAATGGTTTGAAACTGGTCTTGGTAGTGCTGTGACCACTAATCCCTGCCATTACATTTCCCAATCAGTTGTGAAAAGGAATCTTTCTAACTTGCAGGAAGTGGGGACTTCTTGAAAATTTGACGAAGTGTAAAATTTGCCTTTTGAATAGGTAGGTCCCGCAACTCAAAGGTTTCTACAAAGAGGTTAAACTTCCTCATACTCAATGTCATCCGATGGTTTGGGTAGTTTGATTCACTTAAGAATTTTATGGCATTAAAATCTCCCCCCAAACACCAAGGACCGTCCCATAAACCTCTCATTGCCGTTAACTCCTCCCAAAGTCCCTCCTTTCCTTACAAGGGGTGGGTCCATACACACTAGTGACTAGTTAAAACCCATTCCCAATCATCCACTTTCCTCTTCAGCTTTATGGACACTGAGTACTTCCCAATTAACTCTTCAATACACTCCAATTCTGCATTTTTCCACAAAGTTATAATTCCCCCTGATGCTCCCCATGTTTGTGCATATGCCCAACTTACGTCTCTAGCTGACCATCTCACCCATTTCCGGACAGCTTAGATTCTTGAATCAACCCAATGTCCAGTTTTTCTCTTCTCAACAAATGCCTAATCAATCACTCCTTTTTCTCTTGAGCTTCCTAACCCTCTTACATTCCAACTTATCTATTTCATGGATTCTATGAGCTGCCTTTTTGGCATGCCCCTTGAGGCAAGCCTAAACAAGTCCATGTTAGGGTCTTAAATTCTTAGTTCTCACATAAGAATAATGATTTTATAATTTTAATTGCTTGTTAAAAAGATATTTTATTAGGATGAATGAATGAACAACATTAGCAAATAGGGGTTCTCAAAGCCCCCAGCACGAGAACCCCCGAACCAGCCGCTAGGTTCAAAAAAAGCAGAAAAGCATGAAATTTTCGAAAGGCGCACACATGGGCTGAGGCAAAGGCGCCTCACGTCATTTGAAAGGACTGCACCTAGAACCTAGTTGAGGCACATGCCCTAAAATGCGCCTCACTTGTGTGCCTAGGCGCGCCTTTTAAATCACTAAGTAGAAGAAGCTGTTGGGTGGTTTAAAGGATTTTTAGATGGTATGATCTTTACAAAAATGGAAGGAGAATGGAGAGCAATGAAGTTGATGATAGGAGATGTGGTAAAAGGGAGAAGTATTTTGAATGGAAGGTAAATTGCGCTTTGGAAGTTTTCTGGATAGGGAAAGACACAACTTGTTTGTTTTCTAGAGGGGAGGAAAAATGCAGGTTGGATGGAGATATATATGCAGATTCAGGCATTCTGGTTGTTTTTGGTAAAAAGTAAAAAAAGTACTTGATACAATATAAAGAAGCCAAGGTTCAACTGTTCAGGATTGCTGCAGGGTGGAGTCCAAGGAGGAAAAAAAGCTTTTGATGGCAATTCATGTCGTAGAATTTAAAAAAGGCCATTAGCAAGGGGAGAGAGAATTGGGAGAATAGATTAGTGGTATTAGAAATGGAGAAGATAGATGATTGGTTTTCTATAGGTGAAGATTTGAGTCATGTGTTGGGCTGACGGGTTCGTTAATGCTAACCCCTTTTGAAACAAACAAAGCTTTATTGGATCTGCTAGAAGAGAAAGTGAATGTTGTTGCCTTCTCTTTTCAAATGAAGGTTGGACAGATCTTTTTATCTAGATGAGTAGAAAGGTTTAATTTTTAAATTGTGAATCATCTCAATAATGTGCAAATCGAATTTCCATGAGAGAATAAGTTTCTGTCCTAGGATCGGTCTAGAATAATCACCATATTTTGAATTGAAGAATGGGTTGATTGTTACCTGATCCGGATGCCACAATCACAGCTCCCAAAGTGGTGAAACATGCCCAAGAATTCAGCCAAAGTCGAGCTCCAAGATTGAAGATGGGACAATCAAGAATGAATGAAGATTGGTTCAATCAGTTTGTGAGTATTAGATGATGATCTTGTGCACTCCTATGGGCAGATCGAATCTTCACTTGTGGGTAGCTTATAATCACTCAAAAGGTTGATGTTCTTGCTGGAAAAGCACTGAACAAATAGAGAAAAGAGTCTCCTTTCAGCCTTGGTCAAACTAGGGTTTTGGGAGAACTATTAATGATGTTGCAAAAAGTCTCTCAAGACTCCTAGCTGTATCCTATATCGAGCTGGATGCTTAGAGTCCTAAAAGGAGTTTCCTAATCAGACTTCTTACTGAATTAGAAGTTCTCCAATTAGGAAATAATCCTAATCAAACTAGGATCAAGAGAGAATAAGTGATTTCCCCAATTTGACCTAAACTATCCAACTACTTATTTTCCTAGGCATACCAGGTGAGTGATTTATCTAATTAATCTTGTTGGAGTCCAAATCAACCACAAGAGTAATCTGAATTTTCTCACCTTTTGATTGGTCTATTTGACCTGAATCTTGCATGGCATGGGACCCACTAAGTTCCCAAATCAAACCATAAGGGTCTGACCCATGTAATAATACACATGGGCCGAATTCACTAGTTGAACATAGTGAACTTCCCACTGAATCTAATTTGGCTTAGAACTGGCCCATCACTTAAATATAACTGGGGTTTGGGTTTCAACCATCCTATGAGCCCAAACCCAATGGTTTAACTTGAGAAAAGTGCTCATTAGGTTTCAGCCCAAGTAGACACTTGCTTGTAACCTCTCAGCCAGTAATATCATAAACTGTTCACAGAGAAGGACTTTTTCTCTGACTCGATGATGCAATGTCACGCCCTCTACTCATATGGATCTTGGGATTGAAGTCTTTTGCGAACCTTTTTTATAAAATAAACTATTTATAGAAATAAATATAAATACATTTTGCAAATCGATCTCAAAACTAATTGAAATCCACTACTGGCAGTTTTAGTTTTCCATTAGAGATAATGTATTTTAGGATATTCTCTTTGTCTGACAAAGTGGCTGATCCTATAACAATGATCACCCACTCAAGTGATATTCCAAAGTCTAGACTGCTCCAACATAATCAGGTATTTGACCCTAAGTGGATCTCGTTGGTTGGGTTGCCAAAAATAGCCTAGTCCAATACTTGGTGCAATATCATTATCAAGTTGGGGGATAAGTGCAACTTTCCAGTTTTGCCCATTTGGTTCCAAGGTCCAGGGCATAATTGGAAATGGTCCCTATTTATTGTTTCATTAAACACCCGCTCATTGCACCTTAGGTCTAACCCTAGCAGTTGAGACAGATTGCTCCACCAATTTGGTGGTACAATAGTGTCAACTTTGGCATGATAAACTTCCCAAGTTCATCAAATGGCTAAGAACGTTTTAAATTAACACAAGTCTCATAAATATCCAATTTATGGGGTAATTCACAGATACATACTAAAGCACACATGAAATAACAATATTCTAATTTTATAATTTTTATTTACTAATAAACATTAGATTACGTCGGTCTGATTGGATCTGAAGGCATACACTGTTTAACAGTGTGGAGCAGTTGCCTTGACAGAATAATTTAGGTGAATAAGAAACAGACTAGACAGTGGTCATAACAAATTTACTGCATTATTGAACTTCTTCTAAATCTTGTTATCCAAAGGAAAATAAAGATGCGAATGGATTCTTAAAAGGAAGAAGAAAAATCCAAAAGCTACAGCCAAAAGAACACAATTAACCTGACAATTTTAGCTTGTTATAGTAGGAGGATACATGATTTTATCCAAGTTGTTGAATCCAGTGGCGTCCATGGCAATCCACTTGTCCATAAGGCATAATGTTGCACCACATTCTTTCTGCATCTAATAAAATATTCATGGATCTCTTTGGTTATCTTTCTTACATCCTTTATCTATGTGAATATTAGGTGTCTAAATCATCTAATCATTGCTATATTTTCTCTCACTTGCCACACTTAAATTTAATCATATTTAAAAAAATATTTTTCTGGCAGGCAGGGATACTGAAGGAAGAATTTAACATTGATTTGCGTGTCATGGGAATCACTGGCTCAAGGACAATGATTTTGAGTGACTTGTACGTCATATCTTATTTGTATTACTTTTTAACTCTTTTCTGTCATATAGATTATTATAGATACTAGAGTGGTTGTCTAATTGCCAAAATCACTAATGGATCTTTAAAAGAGGAACATGATAAATAATATTTTGTAGCAGTGCATGTTATTTACTGCAGATTTCTAGATTGATATCAATTGAGTACTGATTTGTTATTGCCTCTATGATTGAAAGTGGATCTAAGATCTTACCTTCGGTTTGTCTATTAGTAGCAATTGTATGGATTTTAATTTCAGCCATGTAAGATATTTTAAAAAATGAAGGCGAGGTAAAAGATGCAAGCTCTCTTTTTGATAATTTTAAAAGTGATTCCATGACCTGGTGTTCCCTATTCAGGAGATGTTCTGTGTACTTGCTATAGATTAGCAAGATTGTTGGCTGTACAGAAATTAATCTGGTATTTCCAGCACTATGCAAAATGTCTTTCACTACCCTCTTTCTTTCTAGGCCATCTGCTGGGGGTTCATTGAACTTAGAATCCCACTGAATGAGATGAATGGTGTTCATCCAGAACTCTTGTTCTTTTGCCCCTAAATATGATGTGGAAATATCTAGGGGCCTCTTGATGGTGATCTCATCCTGCCTATTAGGTGAGTTCCTTATGCCTTGTAGAAAAGATACGACCACTGCTCTTGTGGTTGTGTCATTTGTCCAGAACATGCCATTGATTACCCATCCAGATGACCCCTAAATCCACCACTAATTCCTGATGGCCTCATGGCCCCAAGTTCCCTAGAGAGCAGCCATGAAAGATGGGCGGCTTTATCTGACTTTTTTCAGGGCAGTCCATGCCTTGGTTGATATCTCATGTCACCACCTTCTGAAAGTGGAGTTTATGGGGAATTTTCTATACTTTTCACTCTTAGAAATCCAATGTGCCATTCTTATTGTGATCAATCCATAATGAAGTTGGCTTTTCATCCTTTTGCCTTGGAAGATTCTCACATTTCTTTCTCGTCATTGACCTCACAATCTGTACATTATTTTCCTTCTCTTTAATCTGGGTGAGAGGAGGAGGTCTCAAATAAGCCAACTATGTTTGCTGTGCTGGGTCTTTCTGTTATGGGCCCGAGAATAGGATCTCGTCACGGGTCGGTCCACGGGGAAAACCTCCTGTTTTCCCTTGTTCCTCCCTTTTCTTGAGGAACCTATTTTAGCGCCTTAATGGTGATTTGTTCAAGAGATCACCAACTCTCCTCACTCTTTTCTTGACTGAAATTTTCGATGCCTTTATTGAATAATATCAGCTCCTTAAATAGGAGATTACAAGAGATAAGGTCCTACTTTTAGGAAGGCTCCTTGCTAATTAGGAAGACTCCCTACTAATCTATCCTACTGAACTGATAAGATAAGATAAGACTGAACTGATAAGATAAGATAGATAAGATAAGACTCCCTTAATCTATCCTACTGAACTGATAAGATAAGAACTGTATCTAGCTAGAATTAGATAAGATGAGAATCAGCAAATCTTGCTCCCTTTACTGCTGCTGCCGGCGGTGATATGTCTTCCCAATAAAGCGTCCACATCACTTTCTACCTAACACCAGAGGCAGAAACTGTTTGTAAGATCCAACCAGTTGTAACACAGGATGACAGGAACAAGATGTTGGTGCATATCTGATTGTGGGGATAATTTCCTAGTCTTCCTTCTCCATTGTTGGTGCATATCTTGTAAAGATGGAAATGGATAGCTGATTACCCAGATACCTGATGTACCTGGCTCCAATTAGTTGGGTTTGGATCCCAAAATTTTGGACCCGAGCACAACTAGGTCCAAATTAGGCCTCTAAATTTAAGTTCTGTTAAGAATCAGGTTCAACCCTGGGCCCATTAGTTAATGTGAAATATATTTAAGTGATTTAAATTAAGTCTTTGAGTCTTAAAATTTGTAGGAGGGGTAGAACATATCCACTTTTGTCCCTTCATTATTAATTGCATTCATGCAATAAAATTTATGAGAACGAACTTTTGGACATTCTTCTGTTTATTTCAGAAACCTCTGTTAAGTAATTGGACTAGCATTCCTAATGAAGTTATTTGAGGGTGGAAATTCTCATAATCATTCTCTGCAGTTAAATTGGAAATTAATTCAATTCCTTGTTTCTTGCATATGGTGCCTCTGATCCCCAGTTTTTGAGTCACAGTGACATATTGGTAGTTCACTATCATGGTTTAAATGTTTTTGCTGCTATTTATCAAAAAAACGTGTCTTTGCTTCTAAGTTCTGGGAACATTTCTGTTATGGTTTTCCACAGGGGAATTGACTTGTCTAGATGGAGGGAACTTCAAAAAGAGAAGGGACAAATGGCTGACTTGGATAAATTTGTTCAACATGTACATGGAAATCATTTCATTCCAAATACTGTGTTGGTTGATTGTACGGCAGATACTAATGTTGCGAGCCATTACTATGAGTGGTTGCGCAAAGGAATTCATGTAATCACCCCAAATAAAAAAGCTAATTCAGGACCTCTTGATAAGGTAATTAACAATTTGGTGACTTTAGTTCTCAAAGGCTAGTAAGTAGCAACTCCCAAAGGTTTGTGCATATTCATTTAATTCATCAATATCTTTCAATTGTAAATTCATGATGGCATTGTTTCCTCTTGCAAGAAAAATAATGGATCGGATGTAGATTTAACCCCACCTGATCCGATTAAAATCTGTATCTGATTATTGTTTTTGATCATTAACAGAAGCTTTTATTAATTAGAGAAATAGAAATTACAAGGGAAGCAAAGGGGAGAGACAAAATCTCTTAACCCCCCTGAAAAAAAAAAGAAAACAGAAAAACAATTACGACACAGCCCAAAATAATTGTTCCTGTCCCATCCCTTGTTTAGCCAGAGCATCTGGGTCTGATTATTATAAATACTATATATAAAATGTATAATTATATGTAAACATAATATATAATTAAAACATTATATAAAATTAATGTAATTATATACACATTAATTTATATAATTTTATACTTTATACTACATATAAATTTAATATTTTATATTTATATTAATTTATTAAATATAAGTTAAATAAGTTAAGAAGCAATTGATTTTTTATTTTTTAAGTTTATTTCTTTATTTTAATAAATTTGAAGGGGAATTGGATTAAATCGAAATCCAATATGATTCAAATATGATTTGCGGTTCCAAAGTACAGACTGGATTTTGGATTGGATTTGTTGGATTGAATATTATATTAGTTGGATCAGATTCAGATTTTGATGGATCTGGTTCAAATCTGACCCAATTATAGCCCTAAGTAGAAGGCTCTAGAAGAGCAAGGGGAAGAAACACCGAAAAAAAAGTTTAAAATTGTAAGGAATGATCTAAGGTCTTGTAATTTAACAGAAAAAAATGGCTCCTGATAGAGTAGAATGGCAGGACTGGATTAGTGTAGCTGAGCCAAATGGTTGGGTTAAGGCCAGTTGAGTTGTGTCATATTTGTCATGATTATATATACTTGAAATCATTTTTGTTATCAACAGAAAGGCACTATCTGGGATGAGATGTTCTGTTTGGCATGGAGGTGGGGTTTTAGATTATTGAAGAAATTTCTATTTGTTAAACTCAATGCAAGAAATTCAAAACCAGTAAGTTTTGGTTTAGATAGAATATCTAAAGAAAATTCTGGTGGACATTAATATTGGATATAGTGGAGTTTGAGAACTATAGATTGAAAATGATGATTGAGTTGATAACTTTTCTTTTTTTAAATAACTGAATTTTGTCTGAATTCAGAGAAATGTAACATTACAGTCAGCCTTTGGGTAGGGTAGCGATTACTACCCAACCACATTAATAGGAGACATAAAGAAACATATTAAAAACAGGGAAAACATAATTAACTTCTAGTAAACCCATGCTTAGCTGAAGTATCATCCAATCTATCTACATTTCTAGTAAACCCTTGCTTAGCTGAAGTATCATCCAATCCATTTACATATCTAGTCACCCAATTGACCTTTATATTTCTATTCATTACCATAGCCAAAGTATCATCCAACCCATTTGCATATCTAGGCACCCAACTGATCTTTATGTGTCTGTTCATTACCAACCATTTGATTTTCCTTGGTTCATTTCTTTAACCCCACACTGCTTTTTCATTATTTTTAGCCACCCAGTTACAACCTTGGAGTCACTTTCAATAATCAAGTTATTCAAATTCATTTCTTTAGCCTGTTGTAGACCTTGGAGACTTGGAGTACAGCCTGGAGCTTAGCCCTTGTAGAATTCCCAACACGGATTGGACTCAAACATTGCAATGTCGTTTTCTCTAAAAACCCCTCCCACTCCTAGGAGGAAATAGATGGTATAAGGTTAAAATGAGGTGTCCATGGGTCCTTAGAGGGGGCTTCAACACCCTTAGTTTTACACATGAGAAGGGTGGAATTAGAGGCCATGGAGGTATGAGGGGATTTGCTGTGTTTTTGAGATGTTTGGAAATGGTTGACTCACCATTGCAAAATATACATGGTCAAATACTAGGAAGAGGGCACATTGGTAAAATTGGATAGGTTTGTGGTATCAAGTGTAAAGACAAATTCTTGCAATTTTCATTTGGAGCACTCCTCATGTCACCAATGGATCACAACCCAATACTATTGGATGGTCGAGGCATTCAATATAAACTAGCCACCTTTTTGCTCTGAATGTATTAGGGCTGCAACTTGGGCAGGTCCAACTGAGATTGACTCGACCCAACCTGAGTTTTTGCACCAATTGGGCCTGAATTTTTGAGCTATGGGTTGGGCTTGGGCTAGAAAACTTGGGCATGGCCCAAACATGTGTTGGGGTTGGGTTGAGGCCTCAGATTTCCCGAGTCCATCTGAATAATAGATTGTATACACCCTAAATAATAGATTGTATTTGGTATGTAGATGATTAGCCTAAACTTACACCCATGCACAATGCACATATTATGTCTTTTATTTATATAAAAATCTCTCTCTCTCTCTCTCTCTATATATATATATATATGTGTGTGTGTGTGTGTGTGTGTGTGTGTGTGTGTGTGCACGTGTTTATATATATATGGTCATTTATTAATGAATGTATGCATATTTTTAATCCATTGGGTTATGAGGCCAATAAAAGATGGATGTGCAAAATATATGAGAAAAATCTTTCAAACCTGACCAACCTTCCTAGGCCCACATGAACTGACTTAAGTCTGGCCTGAGTTGTGTTGGGTTAATCTTGGTTTGGGCCTGAGTTGGTAAGCTTCTGCTTAGCCTTCGGTTGGGACAGCCCTTAGTCTAAGCTTTGAATCTTATGGTTGAACCTCAACCTGACCCAACTTGGCCAAGTTGCACCCCTAGAATGTATCTTGCTAGAAGGTGGTTTTGTGAAGTTGGTACAACAATGTTGGAATGAGATGTAGTTGAAGGTTCAGCCAGCCTTGTATTAAGAAGCTCAAGTGCTTAGAGTAACAAAGGAGTGGAAGAACATGGTATTCGAAGGGGTGGGCGAAAAAAAAGGGAATGTTTGGGCATAATAGTAAAAGTGGAAAAAATAGAGGAGATAGGTAGGATGTCACCAATGGATAACAATAAAAAGGGAAGGAGGGAGGTTCTCTCCATTCAATGAAGGTATTGGGATGGAGAAACTTCATGGATGTCACTGACAAGAGTTAGGAAGAACAAAAAAGGTTGGTTCATTGTGGTAGTAGAAAAATTTGGAAAAAAAATAAATGATTGATGATGTGTTCCTGAAGGGAAGGAGAATAGGGGCTGGGTTTCTTTCATAGATAAACTACAAGCATTCCTTCAAGTAGATGAAGAGAACCCAATGAAATGAAAAAATTGTAAGCAAGGAAAGTTAGGGTTGTGAATCACTTACCCGGTTGGATAGCCTATCTTGAAAAGAGAATGAGGAGAGAGTTGATAGTTTCGAAGATTAGGTGTCAATATCTTGCCAAATCTCAATTGCCAGTTTGTGTACAAATCAAAAGTTTTTGGTGGAAATGGAACAAGGGCAATGGGAACATTGGCAGGTTTTTATTGCATGTCTTTAGGACACCACCTAGGGAAGCTAGGAAGTTGGAGAAGTTAATGAGGGATTTCCTGTGGGAACTGAGACGAGGGAAAAAGGATCATTTAATTAACTGGGAAATTGTGTATAGAGGTAAATAAGAGGGGGGTTTGGGAATTGGGAGGGTGGTTGAAAAAATCAAGCTTTCTTGGGGAAATGACTATGGCAATGGCCATTGGAAAGCGGCAGGCTTTGGCATGAAGTGGTGGGAAGCATTCATGGGAGCTCGACAAGTGGGTGGGATGCTGGTGTTTCAAGGCAGGCCAACTTTCCAGCACCTTGGAAGGCCATTCATAACACCTTTCCTCATTTTCTTAGGGTCGTCAGGTATGAAGTTTGCCTTGGTAATGTTGTCCATTTTTGGGAAGATATTTGGATTAGAAACACCTCTCTAAAGGACCTTTTCCCTTTGTTATTTTCTGTTTCATTGTATAAAAAGAGGTGGTCTCAAAATTTATTTCATCTTCGGGAACACCTATGGCTCCTAGGGATTTTGGTTTTTGTAGGGGATTAAGGGATGAGGAAATTGACTCCCTCTCTGACTTGCTTTGTTTTCTTAATTAGGTTTGTTTAGATCCCTCCAAGCCAGACAAAAGGGTGTGCACTCCTAGACTCAAAAGGTCCTTTACTTGTGCTTCTTATTTTAAATCCATTGCTCATTCCTCTGTCCAACAGCCTTTTTCCTTAATGGAAATTTGGTGCAGGCCAGTTCCCTCAAAGGTTATGGCTTTTTGTTGGGAAGTTTATTATGGGAAAGTAACCACTCTAGATAACCTACAAAAGTGGAGACCCTTCCTTTGTGTTTCTCCCAACTGGTGTACCCTTTGTAGAGCCCATGGGGAAGATGGTTGTCATCTACTCTTGGCTACTCTCATTGATTGGGGATAATTGGAGCTTGCCAACAGAAATCTGCATGATCTTTGAACGGTCTACTTTCCCTTGACCTACAAAAAGAGGAGAATTATATGGAAGTAGCTTGGATAATCTAGGGTTATTTGGAATGGGGGTGTTTTGAGGAATGAGTTTGGAGAGGTGGTACTGCTCTACTCGGGTGCTTTAGGAGATGGAGATTCTATTAGGGAAGAGGTATTAGCTGCTGTACAAGGGGTGCAATTTGCAAATTGGGGGTAGAGTAGTTAATCATTGAAAGGGATTCCAAGGTGGTGGTGGGCTGGCTGAAAAACCCCGACGATACTATATGGTGTTACAAGAATGAAATTAAGAAATTTAATTGGTTGACAAGGAATATGCTGGTTTCTATAGTGGGAGGGGAGTGTAGAGAACACAGTGGGGACCCCAAGAGAGAGGGTTGATCTTAATGATCTGCCGACCCACTCTTAATATTTATATATGTTGACTAACTGTAAAGGGGCTGAATTGCCCTTATTGCTTACATGGCAAATAAACTAATAATAAAGCTGAAATAACAAGCTATAACAACAAATTGAAATAACTACCAACTAACACTAACATAACTAACAAAAAAAATATGCTATGCTGCCATACAAACACAGTGGGGTCCACATCAGTGTTCTCTACACTCCCCCTCAAGTTGGGAATAGATATTTGTCATTCCCAACTTGCATAGGTCTGCCTCTAATTTCTTCCTTGTAACAGCCTTGGTGAGAAGATCTGCGAGCTGCATGCTGGAGGTGATATACGGGAGACACACTTCTTGAGACCAAACCCTTTCTCTGACAAAATGTCGGTTGACTTCGATATGCTTAGTTCTGTCATGCTGTACCGGATTATGAGCTATATTAATAGCAGCCCGATTATCACAATACAACATTAGTGGCTTCTCATAAGCAATATCCAACTCCTCAAATAATGACTTCAGCCACACCATTAGTCATAGATTTATATTCAGCTTCAGCACTAGAACGAGAAACAACAGTTTGTTTCTTACTCCTCTAGGAGACAAGGTTACCTCCTACAAAGAAACAATATCCGGAGGTAGACCTTCTGTCATCAACACTCCCAGCCTAATCAGCATTTGTATAGACCTCTATCTTCATGTGATCATTATTCTTGAATAATATACCTCTACCTGGACATCTCTTCAAGTATGCTAATATTCTCTCAACTGCAAGGAGGTGAGTAGCTCTAGGAAAGTGCATATATTGATTGACAACGTTGACTACATAACTGATGTCCGGTCATGTGAGACAAAGATAGAGGAGTTTTCCAACCAACCGTTGGAACATAGCTTTGTCTTCAAGAGGCTCTCTACCCTCTGCACTGATCTTGTGATTTTGTTCAATAGGTGTATCTGCAGGCTTAACACCCAACTTTCCAGTTTCTGCTAATAGATCTAGAATATACTTCCTTTGAGAAACAAAAATCCCATGTTTAGATTTAGCAACCTCAATACCCAAGAAGTATCGTAGCTCTCCTTGATCTTTCACCTCAAACTCTTGATGAAGGAGTTGTTTAAGAGACTCAATCTCACTGTTATCATTCCCTGTCACTACAATATCATCCACATATACAGCAAGCAAAGTCAAGGAAGAGTCCACTCTTTTAATAGGGTAATAGGGTACCTCCTCAAAGAAAGTAACATCTATCGAGACAAATCTCCTCCCAAAAGTAGGTTCATAGCAGCCATAACCCTTTTGAGTGTGCATAACCGAGAAAAATGCATTTGGAGGCCTTAGGATCAAATTTGGAACGATGAGGTCCAAGAATCTGAACAAAGCAAGTGCAACCAATGGTTTTAAGGGAAACAATAAATAATTCTTTATCGGGGTATAGAAGGATAAAGGGAGGCTTCATGTCAAAAACCCGTGAAGGAACTCGATTAATGAGATACACTACTGTAAGAATAGCATCACCCTAGAAACGGATAGGCACATTGGAGTTAAACATAATGCTTCTAGCCACCTCCAATATGTGCCTATTCTTMCWCTCARCAACCCCATTCTRYTGTGGTGTATAAGGACAAGTACTCTGGTGAATAATCTCATGATCAAGCAGATAAGAGGCCAATGGCTTGGTAAAGTATTCTTTCGTATTATCGAATCTGAAGATTTTGATTTTGACCCCAAATTGGGTTAAAATCATCTGATGAAAGATCTGGGTCAGAGTAGGAACCTCATCTCGAGAACGCATAAGGTAAACCCAAGAAAAACGGGTATATTCATCAACAAACAACAAGAAATATTTGTATCCCCCCATAGAAGGAATGTAATACGGGCCTCAAACATCGGTGTGCACAACATGAAAAGAATTACTACTTTTTTTATTATTCAAGGAATAAGATGTTCTACAATGCTTTGCAAGCTCACAACTCTCACATCTCAAATTTGACATCTAAACAGATTCAAACAAATTTGGAAACAAACACTTCAAAGACCGAAAGGATAAATGACCTAACCGATTATGCCAAAGCATAACCTAACTAATAGACTGAGAAACCAAAGACTTCCTATCTTCATGATCTTTCCAATGAGAACTCTCTCCAAGCAGATAGATCCCATTCGTCTCACGGCCAGTCCCAATCACCTTCCTTGTCTCCAAGTCCTGAAAAATACATCGGTTAGGGAAAAAAGTTACTGAACAATTCTGATGTTTTGTAATACTACTGACTGAAAGCAAGTTAGTATCAAGCTTAGGAACATGCAGAACTGAAGATGAGGAAATTGTATTAGACAACTTGATGTCTCCCTTGTCAGAAATGAGAACAAGGGAACCATCAGCAAYGGACACTTTATCTCTACCAGAAGATAAGTGATAGGTAGTGAACAGTGATGGCAAGCTAGTCATATGGTCAGATGCACCTAAGTCTATTACCCAACAATGTTCAGTGTTACCTGGAGCTGAAGCATGGTAAGTTGAGGCCCGAGTACCTGAATGAGCAAAGGCTGATGTGGAAGAAGCTGATGATATGATTGAGCTGAATTCCCAACTTCCTTTTCCAACTAAGTTAGGGCAAACCGAACAACAGCTAAGGTGTCTAGAGGCGTGCCTTTTGTGCCCAATGAGGATGCATAATTGGTATTAACAGCCATATGGGCATTACCCCTTTTGTTCCTCAGTTTTGTTGGGACTAGATGAGGGTGCAACTTCCAACATGTGTCTTTAGTATGCTTAGGTTTCTTGCAATGTTCACACACTAGATCCCGCTTATCTTCCTTCTTTATATCCTTCTCTGTATCACCCCCATACTTAGGTTTAATTTCTGCCAAGGCTGGTGGGAAGGGCTGATGCTGCATCATAACCTTTCTCCTAGTCTTTTCACTATGCACCAAGGAGTAGGCTTGAGATAAGGTCACACTGTCCCTTGTTAGTATTTGCTGTCTCACAATATCATAGTCAGGATTCAGACCAGCTAGGAATTCAAAAACCTTATTAGTTTCAACTTGCTTTCTATGAGTTTGTGCATCCTTCTGACTTTCCCACTCAAGTGTTTCTAGGTGGTAAATTTCATGCTACAAAGATTTCAAAGTAGAGAAGTAAACCAAAACTGGTTTCTCTCCTTGCTTAAGGTTATTAACCTCACACTTCAATTCATAGGCCCTAGCAACATTAAGGGGTTGGGAGTAAGTCTCTTTCATAACATCCTAGATTTCCTTGGCTGTTTTTGCCCACAAATAGTTCCGGCTGATATGTGGTTGCATAGAGTTGCACAACCATGTCATAACCAAATAGTTCTCCTGAACCCATTTGGTATACGTTTGGTCCTCCTTAGATGGTTCTTTCACATCTCCCAACAGGTAGGCAAGTTTTCCTCTACCCCCAATAGCCATCATGGCCGATTGAGCCCATTCTAAGTAGTTGGATCCATCAAACTTCATAGTTGTAATCTGAAAGGCATTCTCAGACATGTTACCAGAATTGCTAGTCCCAAAAACACCTTCCCCCTGATTCTTGAACTCCATTCTTGGTCAAGAATTAACAACAAAAAACTTTTGAAGCTACTGTAATAGAAAACAACACCTAAACAACTGATAACAGCCAGCCTAGGTCTTCCAAAAATAAGGAAAAACAGAATTCTGTATGAAACCAGTTCAAATCTGATCTGAAACCAACAATAGTTCTGAATTTTAGGGTTTTTCTCTCGAAACCCTAGAAAGAAAAAAAGGTTTTCCAGCCGCACCTCTCAGAATAGACCAAGATGATTCTTTCAAGGTTATTCTCAAGCAAAAAATTACTTTATGAAAGAAAATCTCTGGCTGATGCAGAACCCAATCTTGGGGATCCAAAGCCTTTTCTAATTCTTCCTGACTACTGGAACTCTCCCAGCCTTTTACAATCTTCTTAGTAGTAGCCACACACTACCAGTAGCCTCCAAGAATCAGCCGATCCTCCTTCTTTGTTGAAAAACTTCTAAACCTAGGAAATTATCATGTAGTCAATTTAATTAGACTAACATAAGACCTCCTTCTCTGCAACCAGTTTTAGGTTTTGAACAGAAATTCTGATCGCCACCTTTAGTCTTGATAAAGAAACTGATTTTGTACTCTTTATCTTCCTCTGATTCTTCCTGATTATCAAGAACACAATCCACTCTTTGGACAGCTGCTACAGTCTCTGATAACCTCCAAGAATCAGCCGAAAAGGGATCCTCTTAATCTTCCAGCCCTAGGCAACTCTCATGTGGTTGGCTGGATCAGACTCACATGAGAAACCCTAATCCTTGCTCTGATACCAAATAATTGATCAAGACTACAATCAGTCTTGAATTCGAAAGCAAAAAAGGAAAGATTTCAGAAGAAAAGAAGAAGAGAGGGAGAAAAGAAAAAGCACACGAAGGGTTTTAGAAAAGAGAGAGAGGGTTGATCTTAATGATCTGCCGACCCACTCTTAATATTTATATATGTTGACCAACTGTAAAAGGGCTGAATTGCCCTTATTGTTTACATGGCAAATAAACTAATAATAAAGATGAAATAATAAGATGTAACAACAAACTGAAATAACTACCAACTAACACTGACATAACTAACAAAGAAAATATGCTATGCTGCCATACAAACACAGTGGGGACCACAGAAGTGGGGTCCACATCAGTGTTCTCTACAGGGAGATTAGCAAATGCTATGGCTGATGTGTTAGCCAAACAAGGGGCAAATAGGGAAGAATTGTTTTGGGCTCAGCTGTGATTTATGTAATTTATTACTAGCTTACTTGTGAGCTATTGGGAGAGGCTGCAGCCTGTGCCTCTCCATGCGATGTTGTATGAAATTACATTTCTAAAGCAGTTTCTGAATTAATAAAATTTCTATTATTCATCAAAAACAGAACAAAACCAATACATACCTACATATTTCAGTTTTGAATTATCTTATTAATTAATGCTGCTTTATATATACATAAATTTGGTTGCTATGTCTCACACACAAGACACTCAATGGAAGATAAAAGTTCTACCAAGTATAATATCGAAGTTTGTCAAAATGACATGTGCTTTACGTTTGTGCTATCATTTCTCCTATTTCTTTTTTCTTTATTAATAATGGTAATGCCTGTGCTGTATTGTTATTAGTATTATTCAAATGTGGAAGTCTTGTGCCTTAAGAATGATCTGTTGCTCTAGAAATGACATTTAGTTAGGATTATCATCATCTCTCTAGGACATGGTTTTCCTCTTTTCATGTTCCAAAAGTACGTCAGACTACATACTTTAGTTTTATATGTTTATGACTAACTAGTATTGTTCTTGTTGAATCTTTCAACTATATTTTATGTAAGAAAAGATGAAAGCTTCTCTGTTAGTTTCTAGAAAACCTTTTTTCTAAGATTTCATTCTTTCAACTTGGTACTTCTATTTTAACATCTAACCATATTATCACTCTGCAAATTCAGTATTTGAAGCTGAGAGCACTTCAGCGGCAATCTTATACTCATTATTTCTATGAAGCAACTGTTGGAGCTGGCCTCCCGATCATTAGCACATTGCGAGGGCTCCTAGAAACTGGTGATAAGATTTTGCGCATTGAGGGCATTTTCAGGTTAGCTGCCCTGCCAACTACATCTTCCTGTTTTATTTTGGTTTCCTTTTCAGCAAGTCAAAACATTTGCAATGAAAGTCTTTAATAGGGTATTTGATCCATTTACCTTTCATGTACCCAAGTTGTTCTGTCTTTGATTGATTTGATTTGATTTTTTCTCTTTGTGATATGCTATTGCAGTGGGACTTTGAGCTATATTTTCAACAACTTCATCGAAAAACGAGCTTTTAGTGAGGTGGTGGCAGAAGCAAAACAAGCTGGTTATACTGAGCCAGATCCTAGGGATGATTTATCTGGAACTGATGTTGCAAGAAAGGTGATTACATGTTCTATTTTCCATAGAAAAATATTCACAGTTAGATATTTGTATGTTTAAAATGGGGATTTCATCTTCACTTCTGTTTCATCAACTGTTTTGTATTTGATGGGCAAGGCCATTCAATCACCGTGCACATTGTATTGGTTATTTCCATCTAAAAGTTGAATATTTTAATTTAGAAAAAAGAAACACATTATTTTAGATGCTTGGCAAAGGTTTTTAAGCTCTTTAACATAGGGTTATAAAGAATCCCAAGGTTGTTTGACTTTCATGTGGGACACAAAAAAAAATGTAATCATATGGAAGATCCTTAGGTTGTCTGAATTTATTATGACATCTGTTCTTGTTGCAGGTCATAATTCTTGCCAGAGAATCTGGTCTAAAGCTAGAGCTTGAAGACATCCCAGTACAAAGCCTTGTGCCAGAACCATTAAGAGTAAGAATGAAATAATCACTGGTCAATGAACTTTGGAGCTCTTTAGCTTATCATGAAATTAATGTTCTGTTAACATGTTGCAGGCTAGTGCATCAGCTGAAGAATTCATGCAACAGCTTCCTCAATTTGACCAACAAATGGCAAAGAATCGGCAGGATGCTGAGGCTGCAGGCGAAGTGAGTATCTCCTAGTATCTCTTATATAGTGAGACCATGAAACTAACTTATGTCCATACATGGGAGTCAATACTATTCACTGTGATGAATTCCTAATCTTTAATATGGAAATAGTTTGTTTAGTAGGTTAGCATGGCTTGAGGGATTTAGACCCCTCAGCAGCTTCACATTCTGAACCCTTGCTTATATTTTGTTTGTGTACGTGCACACATGCTTGGGTTGGAATTTATCTACCATCTAATGAGGTATTTGATATTGAAGGTGTTGAGATATGTTGGTGTGGTGGATGTGGTTAATCGAATAGGGCGTGTAGAGTTGAGGAGATACAAGAATGATCACCCATTTGCTCAGTTATCTGGGTCTGATAACATCATTGCTTTTACAACATCAAGATACAAGGAACAACCACTCATTGTCCGTGGGCCAGGTGCTGGTGCCCAAGTTACAGCTGGTGGAATATTTAGTGATATATTGCGGCTTGCCTCCTATCTCGGTGCTCCTTCATAGGTTATGAACTGTTTCACCCATCATCCTATTGTATGATCTGATTTTGTTCATCAAGAAATTGATGTTGCAGCTATCTTGGAAGGTGTTATTACTATGTTTGCATGTGAACTTTTATTTCTAGTTTCATTTATGCATCTATTTGCGCAAAGTTGTGAATTGAATATATCCTAGTTTTTAGGATTAATGAGTGAAGAAGGGTCGGTATGTTTTCTGTGAAGCTTTGTGAAACTCACTAGTTTTTAGCCTTCAAATGGGTTTGTTGCTCCCGTAATATTCCAAGATATTGTTCAATAGGATTGTTGTTTAAAAAGATATACTCATTCTGCATTAAAGAGAGAACAGTTGCCCCTTGTAAATGTCTCCCACGGGTGGATCTTTACAATCACCACCACCCAGTCACATTACGGAAGCCATTATCTCCTTGCTTTGCCATCTGTTATTGCGTTGGCATTGTCACCATTAAGGTTTTTCGTGTTTTCTTTTATTTATGTTTTATTATTTACAGAAGAACAATGATTTATAGTTTAAAAAGAAAATAGTAAAACCAAAAGATTGGCTTTGGAGCTATACTGTCTTCTCAGGTTATAAGCATACGAGTCTTTTAAGGGTGTCTCCTTCCGTTCTCTGGAGCTGGAAGCTGATATCAGATCAGATGTGGGTGTTCTGAGTTAACTGTACGTACTGGACAGTGGTTATGATGCTGAACTATTATAAAACTTGGATATGAAATAATGAATAACATGGTCAATCATCTGACAATGCTGACTCTCATTTCATGCATTCAATTCTTAGCCATAATGGATTAATGGCTATTTGTGGTGTTTTTACTTTTTACTTTTTATTGAAAGCTGAAACTGTAAACAATTGTGCTTTTTTGGTGTTTGTTCGTCATAGCAGATGGGCCTTCCCTTTATGGTAGATAATATGAAATGGGGCACGCATTATAGATTAAAATCAGATGAATGTGAGATTGGGCTTTCACTTTCAGTTAAGAGTATGAGAGTTTCTGCATAGTATGAGAGTTTGATCACATGAAGATGTCATGTGATCAAAATGCATAGATTGCAGGTAGAGTATGAGAGTTTCTATGAACGTTGGGAGTCTAAATTGGATTCTGAATCAAAGATGTGTAAGGACATTGGTTAGGTTTTTAGGAGGTAAGGGAGATGGAGCACATAAATGAGAGAAGACAGATAAAGCACAGAAATGGTAGCAAATCTTTGAGACAACAGAAATAAAAAACACTCCATTTTCTTGCGATTTCAGGCTTTTCTGTGTTTAAGAATTCAAAGGATCGAAGACATTATTTACTTTGTCTACGTGTTTAGCTCAAATCTTGATAGGCAAAAGTTTGTGACCTAGGGCTTGGAGCTATAGTAATCGTTAAAGCTTGAACCATAATCGTATTTGTCAAGGAGAAAGTCCCTCCAAGAGGATTAATGATGCCGGGTTGATCTTATTTCATATTATAATTAATTGATGTGCTTTGCTGAACATTCATTTGGATGTTGGAGAAAAAAAATTCAAAACCCTTGAAATCTCTGAATGGTAAAGCACAAATCAAATTGCTGAATTGCATTCGACCAAGCTATTTTTTTAACGTAGAAACTCTTAGGTAGGGATCAACGTCAACCTAGTGATGTTCCTGATTTTTATTTTTCCAGGACCTGATTAGCACTTGGGAGACTACATTGAAACAAGTGATTAGTGAGATGCCCTGTCTGGGAGACTACAATTTTTTTTTTGAAGCTCGTCTGGGAGACTACATTGAAACAAGTGATTAGTGAGATTATTTGGTGGGGTTTTTAATTGGCGTTTGGAAGTTTGAAGCTCCAAAGCTGATTAGACCTTAGTGGGGTAATGGCTCTAAAGTCTGGAACAGTGAGCCATGAACATATTCGCTTCTAGTTAATTCCTAATAATCAGAAGACAGTTTGCTTTCTATATTTATTTTCAAACGTTTCATTGTTCCCTGCCAAGTATAATTGTGTCACTAGCAGAAGCTTATAATTTCTGGAAACGAGACTGGTGCTTGACATATCATCCAGCTTCTTGAGGATCAATAGCATTTCGTTGTGTTAAGACTTCTGCCGCACTAATGTGAAGAAACACTGCATCCAGCAGGAATGGGCATTAGTGTCTGTAAGCCTTCAGTAGGATACATTATAGGAACTGAGCTTAAGTGAATGACTCCAAAGGAAGACCTCGATTTCCAGAACTTGAAAATGATTTTGACTTTTTCATCTACTCATACATGGAAGAAGATTAATTTGAGGTAGGATCTGATAATACATATATGAAGGTTCAAAGAATGCAATAGATTGAAATGCAAAGGTGTAAACATTTAATACCCATCAAAGGGTAGTTAAATCAAGGTAAAACCTTTCATGAATTAATAAACAATTATCGGGCGTTTTCCCATGCGAATTGTTTTTTCTTGTTATGGGTTCCAAAAACTAATCAAAACCATATGGTTTGATTAAAAGTTGGTTCTTAAAAAAAAATACAGAAAGAATGTTATTGGTTGTATATGTGTTTGTTTCAATACTAGCACGACAGAAAATTAAAATGTATTCTTGGCTTTTATGTTTTGAATAATTTAAATATGTACAATAAAATAAAAAATTCACCTGCAATATTTGATGGTTTGGGATGTTGAGGACTGGTTAAGAGATCCATGGAAAGAATTCTTTTTTGTATTAGCCTGTCTTCAAAGGAAGTTGCAGGGACTCTGGGCATTCGCCAACCAACAATGCTTCAAATCCTCTCTGAAAGATGGTGCCTCTTTTCTTGAATCTGTTTTATCCACGGTCCAAATTTATGTTATGAAAAGTCCATCTAAATCTATTCCAAGCAATTTCTTAATGGTCATATCATCTTTCCACACAATAGCTCTCCAAATAAATCAGAATATCAGATGAATAAATCAGATTGGCAGCTGGCACACTACCAATCTCAGTGCAAAAGAATTAAAGGGAACTTTCAAAATGGAAAATAGTATATCTTACTGACAATCGTAAATCTATTTTCTTGTCACATATTTAGTAATTAATAAACGTTTGATGATTCTCTTCTCTGTCTTTCTTTACTAAATAAAAATTTTCCTAGGCAGTGTCTAGAGCTAACTTTCGCTGAGGCTGTTTTTGGTTTGAAAGAAAGGAAGTAGTCTTTCCTTCCTTTCCCTACCTTTTCTTTCAAACCAAACACAGCCTAAGAGTAGCCAAATTTTCTCATACTGCAATTTCTAAGAGTTTGTAAGGGGAAAAAATGCTTATGTGGTTTTGCATTTCTTTTCTGATTGTAGAATGTTGGATTAGTTTAAAGATGGGATAAAAATATTGGCTTCAGAAAAGTAAACAAATAAATATACTACTGGTTTTCAGTCTATTTATATTAGTAGTAAAAAAATAATCTCAAGCAATGTTAATTAGAGACTTGGTCACTTGGGTTGTAATAAGGAAATGCAAGAATAAATGTAGTTTTTGTTGAGAATATTAAAAAAAAATAGATTCCCAACCTTGAAATCAAATGCCTTCTATTTAATGAAAACACAAATTGAACTAGGACAATCTATTGAACTTCAAAAATTTTGTTTCTGAAAAAATAAAAATGAAAACAAATAAACTTCAAGAAATAAATAAAATGATGAACCTGATTGCTGCTTTGATGTCAGCCGACGAGACTCCTTGGTCTGTACTCTGTAGTCACCATGGAAGTTGAGAAGTCACAATCATGAAGGCTCATTTAGCATTTACAGCCATGGATTTGTGTAAGAGAAGTCTTGACTGAACAGTAGACATAAATGGTATTAGCGTAGATGGGATTGTAGAGAGGTGCGGTAGCAAATGTGTGAACAGGACTCACTTTTGTAAGAGAAGTCTTGGACAAGTTTCTCCCGTTGTTCCATTCACAGAATGTCCTAGAAGAGGACACCCACTGATTACTAAAAGCTCAAAGGGAAGTCCTGGCAAGGACTCGAGCTTTGGAGCATTAAAAATCTTCAGTGTTTTAAGAGAGATAGGTAGCTGCCAGTTTTCATCATCTTTTGGAAATGACTTGAGACCTGAACAATCACATATAGACAATGCTTGAAGAGAAGTAAGTTTATGTAGGCCAACACCCTTGGGTAGGAGGAGTTCTCTATTGTCCTCAGCATATCCGTTGATCTCAAGTTCAATTAGTTGGGTGGGCAATCCTTCATCTGGAAAGGCCATTAGGCGAGGACACTCTCTGATGCTTAAACCTTCAAGAGATGTGATGTTGTGCATTCCTTTAGGTAGGGATTTGAGTTCCTTACATTCTTCTATGTCAAGATGTTTTAAATTCTTGGTTGGAAATCCTCCATTGGGAAAGGCCATTAGGCGAGGACAACTTGTGATATATAAAATTTCAAGAGATGTGAATAAACTGTGCATCCCTTCAGGTAGAAATTTCAGTTCCTTACATTCCCTTATCTCCAAGTATTTCAAGGAAGGGGATGGGTAACTTCCAATGCCTTTAGCTTGGGACAACTGGATATCTCAAGCCTCTCTAGACGAGGAAACACTACTTGACATCTCTTCGCATATGCAGAAGATGAGGAGGATTGTTGTAGGCCAGGGTCACCTTCTACTTGGTCTATGTTTGCTCTACCTGAGCTTGAGGCTAAGGACCATTCTCCTCCTCCCCAATTGTCCATTTCACTTATTATTAGCTGTTGGAGATGGGGTAGGTTTCCAATGAGGAAATCTTAAACCATAATACCCCTTGATACTGAGAGTCTGTAGTTTTGCATTAGGTGGATGAAGACACTGGATTATTTGTTGGGCCACAGTTGCTGCTCTTTCTCCAACTTCAATCATGTTATCCCATTCTAATGTCAACTTCTCAAGGTCATGATTTCTTATCTTGAAATTGACATCTGCGATGTTGTTGACAGCAGCAACATTCTCTAGTCCTGAAATAAGAACTCTCTGTGCCCTGATGCACTTGGCATACAACTTCAATTCATCTCTAACTCCATTCCTTGGAATTCTACACTTGTACGAATCCATCTTGATAAGTCGAATGTGAACGAGCTTCTGCTCATGTTTTCAGGTAATGCAGTTGTCCAGAAAGACAAGCCATAAAGCAATAATATTTGTAAACGATAGAGGCTACAAATTGACTTTGGTAAACTTCTAATCGTAGACCATGAAAGGTCAAGGCATCTTAGTAATTTTAAGTTACCAATCGAGTCTAGCAACCCATCATTACCTAGTTAACATTGAGCAAGCTCAACACACGCAAGTATCTCCATGTATCATATAAATTACCAAGCTTTGCGACTTGGCATGTAATGATAGCTTTGCCTAGCAACAGAGATGTGCGTGGTGAACTACACTTATTCTTAACTAAATGGTCCAAAGCATTATCATCTATTGGCTTTGTAGCAAACAATGACAAATGGCGTGCCTTGTTAGGAATGTTAATATTTCTGTTATTCCTCAACCACTTATCATCTTCATCAACTCGAAAGCATATATTCTTTGAAATGGATTGTGCTAAATCATGAATACGATCATGCATCACAAATGATTTGTTGTTTCCAGAATATTGGAAAAATGACCTGAAACATAGCTCATCAAAATACTCACTTCCTATGTCCTCCATTTGTTTTGTTCCTCCTTTGGAACCTACAATAAATCCCTCCCCCATCCAGTATAAAACCAACTGCTCCTTGTCAAATACGTAATCTTTGGGAAAGATGGAACAATAAGCAAAGCAACGCTTCAGATGCGCTGGGAGATGCTGGAAACTCAATCGCAGTGCTGGCATTATACCCTCACTTTCATTTTTTAGTTCCCACATTTCACTTTTCAACACATATTCCCAATCCTTCTCTTCAACTTTAAAACGTAAGAGGCCTCCCAGTGTCTTCACTGCAAGAGGTACACCCTTACATCTTTCCACTATTTTCCTACCGATTGCTTCCAAATTTGGATTTGCATTCGAAAGAGCATCATCTACAGCTGCCCTTTGCTTTAATAGTGACCAACAATATTTATCTTCTAAACCACCTAAATGGTAAGCAGGAAGGGTACCCTTGTTTAATGAAACCCTTTCAGTTCTTGTGGTCACCATAACTCTACTTCCTTTTTCCCCAAACTGGAATGGTTTCTGTAGTTCTTCCCAGTCCTCCAGTTTCTCGTTCCAGACGTCATCCAGAACGATTAAAAATTTCTCCCCGCTCAACATCTTCTTGAGTTTTCCTTGGAGTGCTTCTAGACTTGTGAGACTACAAGTTTCCATAGTGGCAGACTCGATGATAGCTTTTGTTATCTTAGCATTGTCAATTTCTTCAGACACACAAACCCATGCTCTGAGTTTGAAATGCTTCTCTACTCTCTCGTCGTCATGATATACAGACTGAGCAAGCGTAGTTTTGCCCAGCCCACCCATACCAACTATGGGAAGCACTCCATAATTTCTTTCATCACTTGGACCATCCCAACTCAACAGTTTGAAAATTATGTTGTTCTTATCAGTCTCTCGACCATAAAAACAAGATTCATCTAGAATGGAAGTAGTTGGCGTTCTCTTTGTAATTTCATCACTCATCCTCCCTTCTACATGGATCCTTTCCAATCCTAGTACAATCATTCGATTTTTAAGTTTCTCTAGCCTTTCGTTGATCTTCTTTATCTCAAAATTTATCTGATCTTTTAGTTCATGCGGGATGGAGCGGCGTACCTGGTACTGTTCAACATAGATTTCAAACTCGGCCAATGTGTCTTCGGCATCATAAGCCAGATCACTGAGTTCATTTAGCCATTTCTTCACTGCCTCCTTTTTGGTCCGTTGTTGCTCGGCATCCATGAGCAGAGTCTCGATCATCAGCAACGATTCCTCTAGTTTTTCGAGATCTGCATCAATTCCCCAATCAGGTGCAGAATCCTTGATAATTGGGCTATCCAATTTGTCCAAAACACCTTGAAAGAAGCTGATAGAATTGGTTCTCCCACTCAAGCCATGATCTTGAGTTGAACTTCGACAGAAGGAAATAAGAGATTCAAGAAGGAAGCAAAGATGGGTTGGCAGTTGGCACTTGGCAGATTCGATTGGTGACATCTTCTCTCCCTTCCACGAAGGGGCATTAATAGTTGACTCTCGTGTCACTTCCACTGTCTATTGTGTGTGGCATCGACTTTGACTTTAACTTGATCTTTTCTTTGGATCACCACAAGTTAAGTTACCCAATCAGAATTACCAGGTGATATATCGCAACCGTTGATGTGGAATATGAAATTTAAGCCCAATTGAAAGCTTGCACGTAATCTAAAATTGTTCCAAACATGGTTGATTCAAAATTGGAGGGACAGATGTTTGAATTTTGGAGGCTATTAAACCAAGGTTTTAAAAAACCGTTTTGGGGACCGGTTCACGGGTCATTCGGTTCAAACAGACGGTCAATCTGATTAAATAAATTTAAAATAATTAAAATAAAATAATGGCCAAAAACCATTATTCGGGTCAATGGATCAATGGTTCAGATCGTTAACTAAATCAATGATTTTATGATGAACCAGAACTAGTTGTTTGATTGGTTTTCGAGTCAACTAGTCCGACCATCCGGTCCAATCCAGTTTTCAAAACCATAATTAAAACTAAAACAAACAAAAACACAGAAGATAGTAACCAGTCTGGCACCTGATGTACTTGCAAAGTAAAATTCCTAGGTCTATAAATAAAAGTGTATAAGAAAAAAAATCTAAACACAGTAGTATTTGGTCAAAAAAACCATTAGCTCATCTAAACACATTGAATTTTTTGTAGGACCACTTCTGCATCTGAAACAAAACAAATAGATCTCCATGCCTGATCTTTAGCAAATGAAACAACTTTCGAAACAAACAGATCTCCATTCAATTATTTCATTGAATAGATACAGATTGGAGCTGGTTGGTTGAATATACAATGCATGCGTACGTATGGATTGTTAGGAAATGGAGTCACTGTAATTTTTGAGGAGAAGCTCTGAGGCGTATATGAAGATACTGTCTTTAAAATGTTATTTGTCTCCACTCAGTTTCACTGAGTTTGTTGTTGGGTTACAAGCAAATCCGTTCCCAGGATGCAACAGAGCCTTGGGCAAGAATCTGCAACCAGTAAAGTTGAAGAATCTCCGAAAAAACATTCTATGAGACTGTAGCAGACCGGACTAAGAGAAAGAGAGAAAGTGGATTTCGAAAAATGTGTGTTTTTGAAGTTTGATTCATGTTCCTTAAATAGTTTATGAAGAGGTATGAAGAAAATGTAGGTGTTAATTCAGAAAAGGCACCTTGAGCAGTCACAGTTTCAAGCATTGTGACTGTTTAAAAGGTAGTTAATAGTTAATGACTATTAATTTTGAATTGTGCCTCTTGATCACACCCGATCGAATGGTGACCATTGATCTTATCAACGGTTAGCATCGCACTAAAACCAAAGCCACCATTCGCGAGCCACGCGGGCGCACGTTGCACAATATCAAATCCCCATACTCTCATCTACTATTTCTAAGGAGTGTAAATCAGCTCCTATTAAAATATTGAAAACAAAGTTTATAATTTTCCAATGTAAGACATTCAAAATTGGGTTTTGTAAGAGAATAACTAATTTTCCAAACAAGTGTGCAGGTGCAATTTCTCATGTAATTGACCAATCAAATCCATTGGATTTAATCTCTTATGAGATTAAAATCCAACATGGATATTAAATGTACAGTGAAGTTGGTTGGTTGCTAGTCACTTGTTTAGATACATATTGGTTGAACTTTCCACAAGTTTTTATTTATACACTACAAGAAAAATCAGTTTTAGCAACGGATAAAATCGTTGCTAAAATCCCCAAAAAAACCGTTGTTAAAGGTTGTAGCAACAGCTTTTTGTCCGTAGGAGATATTTCCGTGGCTAAAAGTTATAGCAACGGATATTGTACACCGTGGTTAAAAGTATACATATAGCCACGGTTTTAACTGTTGCTAATTGCAACATTTGTTGCAATAGTTTTATTTTGTACCGTTGCTACAAATTGAGATAGTAACGGGTTGTTCATGGCTAAATGTGTATGAATAGTTAGCAATAGCAACGGTTTTATTATGTACCATTGCTACAAATTGAGATAGCAATGGGTTTGTCTGTGGTTAAATGTGTATGAATAGTTAGCAATAGCAACGGTTTTTAACTGGATGATACGTTTAGCAACGGTTTTTTAAACCGTTGGCAAAAGTGTTTATTTTTAACTCAAATGTTGGATGGTTTACATTGCAACTTTAGATAAACATTTACTTTCACTTGTATCTATATCTATATGATGGATGCTTTTACAAATAAAACCTTTACACATTTACACAAAATATCCATAATAATCTTTGTTTAATATTCACATTTACACAAGTATTTTCATTACAAAAAAGCAATAAAAGAGAATTGACAAAATTATCCTCGTTGCATCTGAACATTTGCTTATATACATGTGCAACACACTCAAGACATTTTCTTTGGATCATAATCTTAGGTCTGCCAAAAAGAATAAATACATAAGGATGTTCCCAGCTTCCCACAACAAAATTGCCATCCCCAAATTCAGTCACTGAGGAGCAATTTGCAATTCATCAATCTTGTGCCACTGTCAAATGATTGCTAGCTTCTTAGGATTCAAAAGTTTGAATAATTTCATAACTAAAAATGGGAAATAAAAAATTATTGTAATCTGATTTTTGAATGCTCAAAACAACTTTTGAATGTTCAGTAATTTGTTTTTGATTGTTGTAAATAATATGGAAAAATCTCCATTCCTAAGGGTGGATGCTTACCCCTAGAGAAAAGGACTCATCAGATGAGCTAAGCTGCCTGCGGTCAAAATCAATGTCGTCCCCACCCTCTTCTGCATACGCTTTCTTCAACAGTGGCTCCCCTTTAGGCTTAGGAGAGCTGAAGCTCAGCTTCCTCTTCCTCCAAGCCAGGATGCTTTGCTTTGAACTGGACTGATCAACTAATGCCACTGGGTCCTCAACATGCAAGCAGCCCACATATGATTTGTGGTTGCTGTAGTAAATCAAGTGTCCTTATAATCCCCATTGATCCTCTTGTCAAAGTAAAATGATCCCCCAGCAAAATTAGCAAATGCCAGTTTTCCATAGCTGAATGACTTCCTAACACTAGAATCTTCCTTCCCATCCTCTAGCTCTCTTTCATCAAAATCATCAAGGGAGTCTGTGTCAAATGGGTATGTATATTCACCATCCTTACTCCTTGCAGAGCATTTCCCCTCTCTGTCCTCTTCCTCACAGCATGTCCTCTTCCTCATCTCTCTCCATTGAGATTGATTCTCTAGACTGAGGTGACAGTAAGCTGAGTGATAACTGTGACAAAAATAAAGCTCATGGTCATAATTGAAAGAAAAGAAGAGTATACAAATTGTGCAATGTTTAATAATGTTGTTCCAACAATAGGGAACCTTGTTCTTTGGCCCTAGTTTCAAAACTTGGATAAAGAAGAAAACAAATCAAAACTAAATCAATCTAAGTTATCCTAAATTAGAAAAGAACTAACCATTTATACCATTTACATTATCAAAACCAAGCAAGACAAAGCTAGAAAAAGCACTAAGAAGCACAAGTTTGTCTATAAAAATACTTTCTTTCTTGATCAATGTAGCATTCAAAAATAAAACGCATGACCATTACTTCAAAGTTCAAACTTGAACTCTGCAATATTAACAAAGAAACAGAACTGGTAGTGTGGCACAAACAGAAAAGTAAAAGGGTGAAAAAACAGAATGAAAACATTAACCAAAAACAGAAAAAATACAAGTCCAGATAATACTTCGGAGTATACTTTTTGTTAGTTTTTGTTCAGACAGCATAGGTTTTTGTAGAACACATGCATTAGAGGTATCTTCCATATGAAGAGAGAAATCCCATGATATAACACTAAATTTTCAAGGCAGTCATTGAGATTGTGACCACCAAAGTCATTCATTTGGTAATAAACATGGATTAATTCATTTGCTATTACTAGGCATGCATATCTGTCAATGGAATGATATTTACATGGGTTTGCTCCTTTTAATCAATAGATATATATGGACTTCCTAATAAAAATGTATTTTCCTCAATTAAAACATGAAACTTTTCTGGGGACTACATAGAAAAGACCCCAATATGTTGCATTGAGACCAATATAACACAACTGAAATATAAGTGCATTGGGCAGAAGTGTATCCTGGCTCTATTAAGAATAACCAACTATTGATGCAACATAGCCCATGGCCATGTACAGTTTACCAAACTGCACAGAATTCATATTAATTGCATGCAGAAGCATCTCCCTATACTCTGCATTTGACTCTTGTCTTTTTTTTTTTTTGAGAGAGAGAGATTTAACCGAAGGTTGATATAAGTGCAGAATACAAAAATAACTCAACACATTCACAAAGCTTAATATAATGAAAGATTAATACATTTAAGAATCTCTCAATGATATTATGTCTTTGTTAGCTGGCCCCGAGGTTCTATTTTGACACATGGACTGGGCCTGAAGCACATAGGTTATTCCAGAAAATTGTACAGAATGATATCAAATCCATCATTTACCTTTTGTGTTCCTACTGCATCATCTCTTTCTCTTATGTTCCTTTCAAGCTGATTCCACTCCTCTTGATCACGTAACCTGGCTTCCACTGACTGCATGATAGAAAATTTGACAATAAATATTTATATTTAAAGAAGAATATGACCCTTAATTTCACAACAAATAAAAAAGTCATGTGTCAAGTGGAGAAGCCAAATTAGGAAGCAAAATCGTAAAACCATAAAGACAAATCAAGTTTGGAGGTCATCCAAATAATGCATTGAATGTTCTTTTCTTTAAACCTTTTTGCCCCCTCCCCCGTCTTGAATAATAAACCAATACGCTGAATTTGTGAAGGTGATTTCAGTGGATAGGTGAAGGTGATCCTAGGGTTCTAGCATATTTCAGTAATGTAAGTTCAGTTTCTATTATTAAGTGCAAAATAGTTATACTACAGTTCTTTTTAAACAAGTTTGCCATTTTGTTCTTTAGAATCTCCTTARTGGTGAGCCATCAAACTTGTAGATGGTGRCCAGACCCAGAAAACATTTGTGTACATCAAATATGCCATTGAAGTTGTTTTATTGATGATTGTATGTGAACAATCATCTAATAATTTTCTTTTAAATGACTGAACCCTATTTCTATTGTAAATTGGCATCTGAAAATTTGATTATTTGATTATTACTCAAGAAAATCCTGCAAGAGATAACAATCAAATTTTCAATGTGGCTAACCCTAACAATGAAGTTACAATAAGGCAACTTGTAGACTTGATGACAGAGGTACTTAGACTAATTAGACTAATTTTCATGTGCATTAGTTTTGCACAACTCTCCAATTAAATAAATAAAAAAAAAAAAATCTACTTGTTCTCTCCAGGTTTACTCCAAATTAAGTAGACAGCCTCCTTTGGAGGTACCTACCATTGATGTAAGCTTTGAAGAGTTCTATGGTGATCGATATGAATGATCCCCTCCATTGCCCTAGAATTCAGGTTGGAACCCTAAGACGTCTCTATTTGTTATACCTACAGACTTCATTCAAGAGTGAACCCCTCCATTGCCAAATTTCGGATGGACATTCAAATCAAAGTAAAAATAATAGCAATTTCTGCAATATTTGTAGCTTATTAGCAAGATCAACTAAATAAATCAAAGCTTTAAATCTTCATGGTTCAATTCACAAAGGCAGCCCAAGATAAAATAGATGGTTTATTTCCTTGAGCAAAGTTCCTTTCCACAACAAAATGGTTAGCATGGAAGTATCCATATTTTTCAAGCTAACAAATGATGGGGTTTAATCTGTTGTTTGATTTCTTCTTTGGCCTTTGATTTGTTTTGACTATTTGAATGTTTATGGTTGCTCTAAAGCATTCCAAGGTCATGGTTGAATTGATATAATGTTCTTCTCTTTTCAATTTAGAAGTGTTGTCTGGTGAAGTCAAATATTTGACTTATCTTCATGCACAGGTAAATGCACTTCAATGGCATGGTGACTGTGGTTAGGTGACAAATCAGGTTTCCATTTTGATTACTTTTTCAGATAACTATTGAAAGGAAAAAATTCTAGTTCTTGGTAAACCTAGGGAAGATGGTGGCAGTGGAAGTCATGCTAATGTTGGGTGCAAAGAGCAGTCATAGCATCCCATCATCAGAGAGAGCTTGCAAGGCTTGCAAAAAGTTAGTGGGCGTGAGCCAACCAGTATTGACAGGGACTCCCACTATAGTTTTCTGTCCTTTTTTCATAATAAAATTAAAAACTTATTTAATAAAGGCTGTATTAGTTGTATATGACTATGTTCCTAGCAACAACACCCAAGAAAAGGCACAAAGAAGCAAAACATGGACCAACCCTGCCAAGCTCAAACTATGAAATCATACAAGTTCTGCTATACAGAAATCATGTTGTAGAAGGATAATTTAATGGGAAACAAATACATTAAGTGCAAATCCATTTGTTCTGGAACACAAAAAGACGTTGTTAGTAGTCTAACAGAATGAACAATATTCAGGATTATAATGAAAATCTTACACAGTTGCATATGTCCCATACAAACAATCCTGTAGTTGATCCAAGGCATCAGGATAAGTCATCAGACATTGTTAGTAAGCTACATACTACAGCCTTTTATAGTGAGAAGTAAGAGACTTTCTCAAGGCATCAGGATAAGTCATCAGACCTTCAAGAAAATTGTGCAGTCATCAGACTTGCAATACACAATTAAGTCATTAGAGATACATATTTTCATAGGGAGGCTTCATAAAAAAGAATATTTTCAATTTCATATAAAAAATGGCACATGTTTAGTGAAGAGAGAAAACATGAAGATCCAAATTCTAACTACACAAAGCTACAAATAGTCCTACTACTWGAAATTTTTKAGGGACTATAATATGATGACGCCCAACAAACACCAACATTGTAGGAGGCAAAACATCAAAAACTCTATTCTCACCCTTGTAGTAAGGTACAAGCTCATAAACCCCTATGAGGATGCCACAACAACTGAGACTTGTTTCATATAAGAGGCAATTACATTTGTCTGGACAAATAAAGATGGTAATTCCATATGCAGTCAAACATAACATAAAAAACAAAAAATAAATAAACAACATAGCTTCCAACATGATATATAGTCATACATCTTAGACATGTTTCATGACATTAATGGAGAATATGGCATTCGTGTTCAAGATATACGGCTATAGATAATGTTGCAAGCTGTGTTGATAGGAGATCCCAACTCCTAGCATTGTACTGACAACTTATCATTGTTGAGAAATTAGTTTTGACTTCCTATGYAGGGGGTTTTCTGAATTTACCCAGATGGATGCCTTATAGTAGTAAATGTGTGAAAATTGCTTAAACTATAGGTTGTTGCCAATTTTTTTTTATTGGAAACGGTAAGGTTGTTGCCAAATGTCGTCAACAAAAGACTTACTTTCTTCTCAAGGTCATCCCCTCCACCACACACACACATTATCTGGATTGGGAACTTTCCCATGACACCAAGAACATTAAATCCTTGGMAACCAAACTAAATATCTCGTTATCCGGATCCCACTGTTAATATATACTCTTGTCAGTAACCTAGAAAGAAATGGTGTTGCTACACCAAAGTTGGTTTGGCATCCCTCCATATCTATGTATTTTTTTTTCTTTTGATAGGTAAGTTTCTCTTGTGACATGGTCAATCTACTTTTGTTGATCCCCAGGCGGATCAGCAACCAAAACCAATATTTATTAATTCATTTAAAGAATAGTTAGATGTTACAATTTACAGTATATGGGAGATATGCCCTGCATCCACAACGGTAAACTAGGTCCACCAATCTACCCCAAGCATATCCTCAACCCCACTCTAAAATCAATCTCACTATGAGACTGAGCCCCAAAGCAGATGGTTTATACTGGTAAAATCATCGGCTAAACTGTTTGTTGATCTTTTAACCATTTGATGGCTGGCTGCTGGTTTCTCCTAATTTCAATAATTAGGAAACATTGTTTTGGAGTGAAGGAGAAGAAGTGGAAGCCAATGGAATTTGAAAAGTTAAGAGAGGTGCAGACTGTAGTGACTAAGTCACATTTTGTTGAAAAAAAAATAAAGAGAAAAAGGAAACAGGGATCTGTATAACCATGAAGTCTAGCTTGTTCTGTTGGGAATGGAGACATATAAAAACCAAAACGAAAACAAAAACAGTAAACCTCAGACATACAGGCAATAACAAATATGTTAGTAACCAAACACTTTAACAGAGAAGGGCCGGCATCTGGGAGAACCAGCTCAGTCTATAATCTATGCATAATAATGGTACATCAACAAAACAAAATCGTTTGCACAAAATTAGACAGTCTAGAAATTGAGAAATGGAAATCTAACATYAACTAMGAAGAAACCATTTACTTACACCACCTTTTTTTTCTTTAGCGTTTACAAGAGATATCACTGCAAGCAACATCTCAAGCTCCTACTCATGGTTCGTGTAGAAGCTTTACTGGTATCCCAAGCTCCTACTCATGGTTGATTCTATCTGTGTGAGTGATTTTTCCTCCTACCGTTCCTAGTATTATAGCTTTCTTGAGGGCAACGAAAAGGGACAGTACCTGGAGATTTCTCTGGGAAAGGAAGAGAGGAGGTAGAAAAGAGGAGAGAAAAGGGAACGAAAAGAGAAAGAAATAGGAAAGAAATGAGAGGAGGAAGAAAGAAGAGAGGGAAGAATCGAAAGAGGAAAAATCAAAAGAGGGAAGCATTGAAAGAGGAAGAATGAAAAGAGGGAACCAGAAGAATCAGAGGAGATTCGGCTTTTTTAAGTGCGATGGTCTTTGGGCGCGCGTTGGTTTTTGGGCGCCAAATCCAAATCAGYGACTACTTTGTTCATCCACCAAAATAGAGAAGCAGAAATTATAATTTCAGAGGCATTAAAAAGCGCCTCTAAAATAATCCAACCAATTTTCCGTGTTTAATGTATTATAGAGGCGGTTTTTTTTTACCGTTTCCGGCCAAGTGCCTCTAAACCTAAGAATTCTAGTAGTGTCAATCTGTTCTTTCTGTTACAGATTGTCAACTATTTTCTAAAAATCTATGCATCCCTCTAATCGATTACAACACCCCAGCCCGAATCAAGGTCAATCAAATTTATTTTATCAAAAATAAGTTTTAGAAGGATGCTTACCGGGAGAAGAATCTACAAGGGAGAAGGCCTACTCTGATTCCATTCCTTCCAACAAACCGGATGAAAACATAACTATCTTGTGAATCCTTGGACACCAAGAAATGAATAGCGTGGAGCACGAATAACAGAGTAGATAACCAGTGAGCAAGAAAGAGAGAGAGAGAGAGAGAGAGAAGAGATACTGAGAGAATGGAAGACCAAGAGAAGTGGAAGCAGTAATGAATGCGCGGCCGCGCGGGCTCCTGGTGCCAAAATTTAGAAAATACCCGCGCAATCAAATAGCAACGGTTCCAAAACCGTGGCCAGGGCTGCATATGAGAAACGAGCATATTACCACGGATAATAAATTCCGTCGCTATACATGATATTTTAGCCACGGTTTTTTGTCCGTTGTTGGAAAAACCGTGGCTAGAGACCATTTTTCTTGTAGTGATATTCATCAGTTGTGTGTATCATCATAAATGGAGCTGGTTGGTTGCTCCCCGATGAGTCCACTTGAAGTAATAAAGAGCTTACAGCTTAATTAAGTGTCTTCCTCTTATGATCTTATCATCTCTCCTCTCCATCTTGCCAATTGTGTGGGAGAGATCAATGACCAAAGAATTTCAAAGGAACGTCTTTGTTTTAGTTCATGATAAGTGGGGAACAGACGCATTTATACTTCGAACCAGTTCAGAATTACTTCTAACTAGGGGTGTAAACGGATCGAATTCGAATCGGATCAAGTAATATCCGAATTCGAATCGGATCAAGCAATATTCGAATTCGAATCTGATTAGAAAATCTGATATCCGAATTCGATTCAATATCCGATGGATATTGAAAATTAATATATGAATTTGAATCTGATTAAGTATTCGAATATTTGATTCAATTCAAATCCGATTAATCAATTATTTTAGATAATTAATAAATATATAAAATAAATATTTTATTGATATAAATTATTTATATAACTTAATTATTATATATAAATTATATAAAATATTTTATATATTATATATAATAATTAAATAATCAATCGAATTCAAATATTTATCGAATCGAATCAAGTCATATCCGAATTTGAATTCGATTAACTATTCGACAAGAATAGGATATCCAAATTCGACCGATTAGATATTCGAATTATCTGAATTCGATTCGATTATGTCGAATATCGAATTTAAAATCAGATTTTCAAATATCGTTGACACCCCTACCTCTAACCAAGTGCTGAAAATTGGGTTTCCCATTTGAGGAATTTTAACCATATTAGTAAATGTGCACATTCGTTTACACGTAATAGTATAAAAAATGATGACGACAATAATATTTGAGGTTTTTATTAGAACTCATGGAAAAGTGATCAAAGCATGATGTACTGGTGGATATATTGTCTTTCAACTCAAAGACCTAATTTCAAATGATCTTATAGTTTCTATCAATGTTTTTAACATGTGGTTGAATCATATAATTGGATTTATGAGTTTGTCAATTGGACACATTTTTTTTTTTTGTATGTTTTAACCTAAACCACTTCATTGCAAAAAAATCATTGACTTGGTCTATAATCAAATGACCTCACTAGTTGAACCATTAACCTAAAATGAGATATGGTTAAGACATTAATTCATTTCTTTTGTATTTTTAACCATTTCTATCTTTACTAATAATAATTCTCATTTTATCAAACATGTTTTTGTTTAATATGTGTAAGTGGTGTGGTAACGCTGAGTGCAGTGGTCTCCTTGAAGGACGGAGAAAGGCTCGAAGACTTGGGTAGCAAAGGTAGGCTACGATCATATATTAACAGATTCATGTGTTTATAAGGGGAGATACCGAGGCCTTGATGAGAAGGAGCCAAAAGGGGTTTGACTCTTATTTAAAAAAGGGGATCTTTGATTCTGTGTCGGTTGTTAGAGAGACAGTGCTAGGGGTTTGCCACGTGTCTCATGAAATCTTTTTAGGACGAAGTTTTCTTTTGTTTGAGGATTCTCATAGTACACGTATGCTACTTCCCTTCGTGGGTCTCCTGTATTGACGTGGTGCGGGTGATGTCAGGACTAGTCTGACGTGTCCTGCTTAACCTACTAGATGTCCTACCACGAGTGACCTTGGTTGATAGTGTTTTCATCTATTGCAGGTCTGCGATGGCTTCGAGTTCATCAGGGGTGTTTGATGGGTTTCAGGTTCATTGCAAGCCTGTGGTGAGTTATGGGCTTCGTCACAAATTCGCATTGACCTATGTGTCGCCGTGGGTGTTTCTATGGCTTTGGTTTGGTACCTTCACACCAATTGCAGTTGTGGTGAACAACATGTACTTACAATATGAAAAATATATAATATTAATGCATGTTCAAATTTTTCTATAAAATTTATAAGAAATTCTATATTTTTACTATTTAATTTATGACATAATAAAAATTACTTATTTACCAAGAGGAAATGCAATTCCAATATATTGTTTGAACATTGGTATTTTATATTGAAATAAATCAATTTATTAGATTGATCAATCCACCACCCAATTCAAAATTATAGATTCATTTACCACCAAACCACTTGCCTATAGTGACATAGCTAATTAAATCATTGAATCATTTGACATATTTAGTGGGGTCATGTATTAGACATTAATGTTCTTTACCTTTTTCTCCTAATTTTTATCTCATTTCCACCATTAATGAAAATAATTCTGATTTGTCACACTTTTTTATATAATGAATATATAATATTATAGAATGTACCCAAATTTATCTATAAATTTCTACCTTTTTTATTTTCTTATTTAATTTTAACATCATGTATTGATCCATTTGACATAAACAGTTGAACCATTATCTTACCACTTGGATGGAAAAACCAATTTGCTTTTTCGTTTGACTTCAAATCTTGTAATTCATTTTCATCATTAATAAAAGTAATTATCGTTTTCATATTTATTTTTGTTTAATATGATGAATATATAATATTAGATCTGGATCAAAATGATTTACATGTTGGTTTAGAAACCAACAAAACTCTAACAATCAGCTATACATTTCAAATTATAAAACCCCCATCATGTCATCAAAGGCTTATGCGACTATTTCCAACATGGGCCTCTTAATCCTTATTGAGCACAACAAAAATAAGACTCTTAATCCATGTTGCGGTGCCCCATGTTGAACACAGGAACATGGTACTCTTAATCCATCTCTTCACTTATGTCCATCTATGTCTATTTAATGTGTATATTACTTTAATCCATGTATTTTAAATAAAATGTGAGTTAAGTTTAGCCCTTGTCATTTGTTTTAAAAATATAGGAATTAACCATCTACCCAACACATCCAAGTGTAATAATATTTGTAAAAGAGTATCACGTCATCATGGTTCGACTTCTGATTTGAAGGTGGTTTAACTTCTGGCTCATGAACTTCTCTCTTGCTAGTTTATTGAACATTGGTAAAAGCATTTATGATGTAGAACACCCCTAAGTTAACGAGAACAATGATTCCTACGAATAAATAATTCTACTAAACACAAAAAACCAAGTGGCAGAGAAACATGCTAACATTTAAGAGCTTATGGTGACAACTAAAACACACAAAATCACCTAGTAGATTAATTACTATAAAGATTATATATTTCATTTTCAGAATATGAATAAGCTAATTATTAAGTAACAAGAAGTAAAGGTCATTTTGATATTTAAATCAAAAGCTTCAAGTTCCTCAACTATTTTTTTTTGTCAATCTTTTTATTTAATAGAAACAAGCCTTCTTTCCACATTGTTTTTTATGGTTTTGAAGCATTTAAACATATATAATAAAATTAGAAAACATCTACAACATCTGATGGTTCAGGATGTTGACGACTGGTTAACAAATCCATGGAAAGAATCCTATTTTTTATATTGGCATGCCTTCAAAGTGAGATGGAGCTTGGAGTTTGCAATTTGGACATTTGCCAACCAGCATTGCTAAAATCCTTCCTGAAAGCCCAAACCTTTTGCAGCACTAGCGCTTCCTTTCTTGGATTTGGCTTTCCATTGTCCATCTCTGTGTTAAGAAAAATCTATCTGAATCTTCTCTTTGTAATTTCTCAAGGGTTATCGTTTTTCTACAGAGATATTAATTAGTAGGGAGAACTACATGTTAGGCATACAATAGTTGTGCACATACTAGGTCAAGAACTTAATTAAGCTTTATGCTTTAATATTTAATATTAATATATAGAATGATTCATTTCTTATTGTAGAGAGAATAATGATAGTGACAATGGTACGTAGAAGTATTTATTTCCCGGTCTCATATTTAATAATTGAGACAAGAAAATAAATTTTCCTATCAAGTGGATATTGACTTGTCTAAAAGATTTTAGAGAAAATTTCTGATCAGAACTTTGTACTTGGCTCCAGAGATAATTTGGTCCCCAAACTTTAAAATGTGATAATTCAGTACTCAAACTTTTAAAATGTAACAATTCAATACTTGTCGTTAACCATCCGGTTAATCAGCCGTTAAATGACATTTGAATAATTAAAAATTCTCTAATAATATCATATAATTCTCTTTATCAACTGTCCAAACATTGACAATAAAATGAACAGTCCCAAATTCTAGATTCTTCTAAATAGACATCAATGTTTTTGAATAAAAGAGGCTAAGATTTGGGACTGTTCATCTTTTTATTAACATTTGGATAGTTGATAAAGAGAATTAGATGACATTGGAACAACATTTTTTTATTTTTCAAATATCACTTAACAGCTGATTAATAAATTGATTAACGGTAAGTATTAGATCTTCACATTTTAAAATTTTGAATACTGAATTGTCCCATTTTAAATTTCTAGCACCAAATTGTCACTCAATCCAAAATACACGAAAATTTTCTCAAAATTTTAATATCAAATGGATCTTGACTTAGCTACAATGATCGTAGGGACGTGACGATGGAGTGGACGTAAATGACGAGTGACAAGCCATGTGCGTTGTCGAATGTATTGTGTGGGTCAATTCAAACCTCGAGCTAGACTTTGCTTTATTCACTGTTTGGATTTCTGTAATCAAACTGCTTCCACTTGTTACACACTTACACTGTGCTGAAAACGGTAACATTTTGTGGCAAGGATGCATGAGATATATTTTTATTACTTCAAGTGGTCATCATTGGAGAAATCAACCGACCTCATTCTATGTTTAATTAATATATACCCATACAACACAACACTGTAAACTAGTCAAGATCCATTTGATAAAAACTTTGTGAGGACGAAAACGAAACAAGCCAGATACAAAATCGAAAACAACTCATCAATGTAAATGAAAAGGCGTTGAAGGTCCAAAGTTCAAATTAATTGCAGTCTTCCCAGCTTCAATTCCTCAACCCTTTGCTGGAGTTATGTGGGAGACGATGATAGAGTAACGTAGGGCTTGGAATGTATAGAGATATAAGAAAATGCTCATCTAACTGCCACCATACAAAGATACACATTGTTTTATTTACGGAAAACCTGCCACAGTGAATGAAGGTATAGTGAAAATTGAGAATATAAAACACAAAAGCACTATCAAAGCAAAAGAAAGGTGGTTTTACAATCCTTACGTGATTATTATGTGCTGAAAAAGCTTATATTCTTCACCCATTAAGGTAAAATCTGCCAAGATATTGTACTTATTCTCACTGATTTAGGGCACATTGAAGAAGAAGGTCCACCGACGCTTGAATGGAAAACGTTTACTATTTCTCTTTGCTGCATATGCAACAACCAGACTGAACAAAATTAATATGGTGTAGGGTTAGTAACCAACAAAAAAAAAAAAAAAAAAGAACAAGCAAAAATAATATATAGTGTGAGATAACAATCCATTTAATTTCTAAAATTTTATTTCTCAGAAAAAGAAAAAAAAACGACAAGGAGAAGAAAGCCGGAATATAGAGAATTAAGAAGATGAAAAACCTTGTTTGCTTGATGTCTCCCACATGACTTACCCTTAGTTTGTATTCACTACTGCCAAGTTGAGAAGTTGTCATCTGTGAAGAGTTAAGTGATCTTTATATAAGGGATGTGGGCTATCTTGTTCCGTTCTTCATATTTTTTGCAGGATTTCCGTAGAAGAGGACAACCACTGATCCGTAAATACTGAACTCGGGAAGGGAGTCTCCCTTCTGGCAAGGATGCGAGCCTAGGAGCATTTTGAATCTCCAATGATTTAAGAGAAGTGAGACCAGTAAACCAATTGGATGGTAGGGCTTCAAGTTTCTTGAAATTGTGGAGTGTTAGATCTTGAAGACTTGTAGGCAGCTGCCACTCCCTCTCTAGTGGAAAGTATTTGAGTCCTGAACATTTCTTGATAGTCAACTTTTCAAGAGATGTAAGCATGTGCAGGCCAACACCTTTGGGCAGGATTTTCCGCTTCTTCTCACCGCATCCACTGAGCTTAAGCTCCTTTAGCTTGTTTGTCGGAAGCCCTTTGTTGGGAAAGGCCTTTAGGCGAGAACATCTATAGATGTTCAACACTTCCAGAGATGTGAAACAGTGTGTCCATTCAGGGAAGGATTCCAGTTGCTTACAATCATCTAAGTTCAAACTTTCCAAGGAAGGAATGGGGTTGGGCACCGGCAACGTTCTTAGCTTGGGACAGCGGTTTATCAGAAGCCACCTTAGACAAGGAAATTGATTGAAATGGAGACCATTGTGCTCGTCACAGTTTGCTCTTCCTCCTCCTAAGGACCATTCTCCATTCCAATTGTCCATTCTTCTTATTTCCAGATGCTTGAGTGATGGTAGCTTTCCTAGAGGCGGGAGGACCTCGCATTTACAGTCGCCCAGATACACTTCTACGAGATTGGACATAGCTGCTATCCAACTAGGAAATCTATTACCGTAATACCCCACAATGATGAGTTCACCTAAGGCATCGATATTTGGTTGAAGACATTCCATTAGTCTCTCGGCCAAATCTCTTTTTCCCACGTTATTCCATTCTAATGTTAATCTCTGCAGATATTTGTTTTTCTTCAAAGTAACATCCTCATTGGCATCTGCAATATTAACCACAATATTCTCCAATCCTGATATGGAAATACTTCTGCATTCCCTAATGCACCCCCACAACTTCAATTCTTCAATTCCATTTCCATGTCCTACTTTGTAATTGAAGGTCCGGATCTTGACAAGCTGAATGTTAACCAGCTTTCTACCCATGTCTTTGGGTAGCTCCAGTATTCCCAAATGCTCAAGTATCAATATTTGTAAATGATAGAGCTTACAAACTGCTTTTGGTAACCTTTCAATATCAGTGCTGGAGAGGTCCAAGTATCTTAGTAGTTTTAAGTTACGAATCGAATCTGGCAATTCATGGATCTTAATTCCTCGCAAACTCAACACACGTAAGCATTTCCATGCAGCAAATAAGCTATCAAGATGTGTTCCAAGCCATGGGATCTCCATGCTGCACCATGGGTAAGGTCCATGCATTAGAAATGTGCGTAGGGAACCACTACTACTCTTCACAAATTGGTCCAATGTAACCGAATTTTCTAGCTTATAATTATCTATTAACTTTGTAGGAAATAATGACAAATGACGAATCTTCTTAGGAGTATTAATATTTCTTCTATTATTCCGTGATGAAAGCTCATTATGTGGTTCTTCTTCTAATCCAAAACATATATCCGTTGAAATGGATTGTGCTAAATCATGAATCAAATCATGCATCACGAATCTACTGAATCTATATTGTAAAAATGACCTGAAAAATAGCTCATCAAAGTACTCACTGCCTATGTCTTCTGTCTGTTTCCTTCCGTCGGGACATATGAGTCCTTCCCCCATCCATAATGGAATTAATTCATCCTTCTTAAATTCGTGATCCTTGGGTAGGATGGAACAATAAGCAAAGCACCGCTTCAGATGTGCTGGGAGATGTTGGTAACTCAGTCTCAGCGCTGGCATTATACCCTTCTCGTCATCATCATCTTCCAATTCCCACATTTTACTTTTCAACACGTATTCCCAGTACTCCTCCACTTTAACTTTGGAGTGCAAGAGGCCTCCAAGTGTCTTCACCGCAAGTGGCACACCTTTACATTTCCTTGCAATTTTTCTTCCAATTTCTTCCAGTTTTGGATTAGAACTCAAAATATTATCATCTATGCTTGCCCATTTCCTTAAAATTGTCCAACAAAACTCATCTCCTAAGCCATGTAGGTGGTGAATAAGAAGAGTGGCCATGATAGATGAAACACTTTCACTTCGGGTAGTCACTATAACTGTACTTCCTTTCTCCCCAAACATTAACGGCTTCTTTAGTTCATTCCAATCCCCGAGTGTCATATTCCAGACATCATCTAGAACAATTAAAAATTTCTTCTCACGTAACATCTCCTCAAGTTTTCCTTGGAGTGGCTCTAAATCGGTGAGTTTACAATCATTCCTAGTGGCAGATTCAATAATAGCTTTTGTTATCTTTGCATTGTCAACCTTTTCATCAGATATAGAAACCCACGCTCTGAGATTGAAATGTATCTTCACATTTTCATCATTATACACCGACTGAGCAAGCGTAGTTTTACCTAGCCCACCTATACCGACTATGGCAAGGACTCCAAGAGTTTCTTCATCAGGACCATTGGACCTCAACAATTTTTCAATTATACTGCTCTTATCAGTCTCTCGACCATAAAAACAGGATTCATCTAAAAAGGAAGTTGTCTGACGTCTTCCTTTTTGGCTGCTACTGCTGCTTGACTCCTTTCCGAGCCCAACAGTCTTTTCCAAACGCAATTTAAAATTCACCCGACTGCTTAGGTCAGCCAGGCTTCCATTGATTTCCCTCATCCTAGATGCTACCATTCTTTTAAGAAATAGAACCTTTGGATTACAGTAAGAAGAGATGAGGCGGCGCACCTTGTTCGGTTTCAATTGCAGTCGTCCAACGTGGGCTGCATACTCGTCCAATATGTCTTCCACATCATATGCCAGACGATTGAGCTCATCTAGCCAAACCTTCACTTCCGACTTCTCATCCTGTTGTTTTGTGGCATCGACGAGTACAGATTGGATCGTCTTCAATGATCCTTCCAGCTTTTGAAGATCTTTGTCGATGCTCAATACGATTGAAACTTCGTTAATAATTTTGCTGGACAACTTGTGAAGTAATATTTGGACAAAGGTTGATACCACTGCTTCTCCCACAAACGCCATGGTCTTGCTTCAAGCTCTGAGCTAGACAGAACAAAACTAGAGATTCAAGTTGAAAGCAGAGGTGGACCTTTTTGCAAATTCATCTCACATTTATAACTTCATATGGTGACAATGGTGATTGGTAATATGGTCCCCCTCCTTCAATGAAGGAACCGAGTATGCCCCTTCCTACCAGCTACTGTCCACCAATTTCTTACCGTAAGAAATTATTTTTTTTTCTTAGAAAGTGCAAACTTTGAACTCTTCTGACATCAAATAACACGTGATCAGAACCATTGACATGGAAGAAGAACATGTTCTGAATAGACCACCAGTAAAACTTAATTCCAATCAGAGGCTTACACATCATCCAGAACTTAACAAGTTTAATTTTTAGAGAAATTTCTAATGTTCAGTAACTATTACTGGACACTAGCTAATAGGAAAGGTGGGATCCCCATAGATGTTAGGCCAAAGGTTATTCCCTGATGATGAGTATTCATGCATGTAAACTGATTCAAATGCAAATTTCATTAAACCATTGGATTCAGATTAATTATAGTTAAACGACCACCATATATACTTTATAGAGTATCTATTTTATATTGAGATCGGCTTCCATTAGGGCAAATTTATGCCCACACCGATCTAACAGCCTTTCCCAACCTCTTGCATTGGGAGTATCTCCCTTTCAAATAAAGCACGTCAGTAGGGAGATATTTTTAAAAAAGGCTGTTCGAATGGGCTTTGCCTTGATTAAAGCCGAACTCTTGAATAAGACCCTACGCTAAGGTTAATAATGTCAATTCCATTGCACTTAATAAAATCTCAAATTACATCAGTTTGGTTGGAAGGTTGATCCAATTGATTGAGATGCATAATATATAGGTAGATGATCACACAACTAAGGTGTCATTAGACCGGTTTTTAATTGGGCCCCGTCCAAAACAAAATCAACTTCGACAGACCAACAAAACATATTGAATTGCACCAATCCAGATATAATGTTCCAAAGTATTTATTGGATTGGATTGGACCTGATCTGTCCATAATGAATTTATATATTGGATTGGGTTGCATTGAAACAATATCTAGTATATTGATATAAGATAAGAATATAAGAATATAGGTATCAATGGACTGGGTTTGGGTTGAAACCAATCTAAATTAAAACAAATTTTAACAGATTGAATGGTCCAGACATTGAAGTGGACCGGTCCAAAATGGTCCAAAATATTCATTAGATTGGACTGGACTTGGTCCATTTGTAATGGATTCACATTTGATTAGAGCAGATTGGACCAAATCCAATCCAATTGACACCCCCTCACACAACGAAGAAAAGTTTTAGATTTTTCCTATATATTTTGCAATAATTCTTCCTTTTTTTTTAAAGTAGTATGTGGTGAAGGGTGATTTGACACGACCTAGTAAGAAGGGGTCACATGGACGCGTTTTGCTCGAGGGGTGGCAACTCAACCAAAGGAACCTAGTCCGCAACAATCGGAGCTCGAGTATTCAGTCACTTCGGCCCAAAAACCACCTTGGCGTAGAGACACCTCGACACCTAGTCCAGTCGGAACTAAGGAACCAAAGTACCAATTCAGAGCTAAAGAGCCGAAACGCTACATAATCGACTCGAAAGGCCTCCCCAATGGACCCCAAATTTCTCGGGATCACGACGAGACTCATCCTAACTCCACCTAAATCAGAGAAAAACGATAAACCTTATCAACTGACATGTTGCTCTCCTTCAAAAACAAAATAGATCTTATCCTCATACCCGAAGGTCCCATAGCTTTTTCGTAAGGTCCACGACTACTTTACTATATAAGGACATCAAACCCCAAGGCAAAGGTACGCGTGATTATTTACTTACTAGCACTCAAGCATTCAAGTATTCAGCTCGCATCCACAATATAGAACTGACTTAAGCATTGGAGCGACCTCGCCGGGTTAGTCACCCCGGGTTCTCTGATCTATTATTTTGTAGCTTGGTCCAACTCGCTGCACAATTGGCGTTCAAATCATCTTCTGACTAGGAGTATCCAAATCGCACACCATCAATTGGCGCCGTCTATGGGAATTAATCGAAAGGTCATCCCAATTTCAATTGTAATTCTAGCTTTTGATTTATCTTAATGGATTCTTCTAGTAACATCGGGAAAAGCATCGAGATGAACATCACCAGGGGGTAAGATCAGCAACCAGCCTTCCCCCAAGGTCCCACGGTATGCAACAATCAGTTTACTATTCCCCTTATAGCTTCAGTGGTCCCGTCACTATTTGTACTATAGAGCACTATGCAAGTGAGTGTCCTGCTTCACCCATATGTGGTCCCCCTTGGAATCGAGCACTCCCAATTCCATGATCTTGTTTAGTGTGTCTAGACAATATATATCCAAATGCAACAGGTCCAATAGTTCTAATAGTATCAGTAGTACTACTTGTACTAGTAGTATCGGTAGCAGTTCCTGCCACTACAGCCGAACCAGAAGCCAATTCTACCTCGGCACCTAGAGTTGCACCCGAACTAGAACCAGAACTAGCTAGGAACTAGCTAGAACCTCCATCGATCCCCCATCAGGGTGAAGGGACCTCGTGGGTGCTAGTTCCTCCTAGGGATTAAGTTTCACCTCGTGGGAGGAGAGATGGTCAGCACACTCTTCCAGTCTCACAAGGAAATTTTAGAAATAGGCTCGAGGATAGCCAGCTCAACAGGGCCAATCCGGCATGACACTCCCAAAAGGAAAACAACGGATCGCAAGGAGATAACAACCAGCCCGAAGTTTGAGGTGCAAACTCGAGATAGGACCCCTCGATGCCTCGTGATAGCCAGTGCAAACTCCAAAACGAGGAGAACCCCACAAGAAGGAACTAGAATCCACCTTGCAATAATGTCCGCAAAGATGCCGAGATACTAGATCAGTCCAAGGTGTGCAGCACCAATGCTGAACCGGTGAAGAAGTAGCAATGGCGACGCCACAAGACACATTGCTCCTCGACCAAAAACCATCCACCAGCGAAGCCAAGCCAACAAGTAGAGCGAACTAAAGAAAATGAAGAAGTGAGCTCAGTGGTAATGAAGACTACACCTCCCTTGCTTTGTTAGTTATCTCCTTTGTCTCCTGAACTCCTAGCAACCCTGATGCCAAAAGGCTTCAAGGTACCCCTGTTAGATAAGTATGATGGGTCGTTTGATTCCAACGATCATGTGGATTACTTCTAGTCTCAGATGCACTTAGTTGGGGCCGATGAATCCTACATGTGTGTGGCCTTCTCCAAAACTTTCAGGGGGCTAGTCCAGACCTAGCATCTGAACCTCACATTAGGCTCCATCAAAAGCTAGGCACAATTTGCTGATTTGTTTACTGTGCATTTCATTACCAGCAAGAAATGCCCAAAGTCACAAGAAAGCCTTTTGAACGTGGTTCTGAGGGAAGGAGAATCAATCAGAAGCTACATAAAGCGCTTCAACGATACTTGCTTACAGATATCGGACCTTGATCCAGTAGTACGGTTCATTGTAGTAAAGAAAGGAATTGCCCATAAAGAATTCAAGTGGTACGTGGTAGCCAAAAAACCAAAAGATATCACTGAGTTCCTTAAGTTGGCAGACCAGTTCATCGGTACTGAGGAGAAGATCAACCAAAAAATTGACAATCCACCGGCAGAAAAAAGGAAGATAGAGAATGAAAGGACGAGCAATGGTGGACAGAAAAGAAAGAAGAGCAAGTCCCCACGCAGGGGAAGAAGCAAGTCAAGAAGTTGGTCCCCTTTGCGCAGGCACAAGTTAGGTCAGCGTTGTAGGACCCCACCCATGGAGACAACAAATTATACACCTTTGAATGCTAAGCGAGGATCTTAATGGCTATTAAGGATTCCTCCTTCATCAAATGGCCTCCCAGGTTAAAGGGAGTCCCAACAACAAGAAACCCAAATGTCTATTGCCATTTCAACCGAGATCATGGACACAACATAGAGAATTGCAGGGATCTCTGTGATGAGATCAAGGAACTTATCCATCGCGGGTACTTAAACAATTACATACTACGAGAAGAGAGGGGGCAAGAAGACCGATAGGGGGACCAGAGGAGGAATGCCCCCGAGACCAGCAGGTAGGATGAGCAGTCACCTCAACAGCTGCCAGAGGAAAGGCTAGTTCGTAGAGAGATCAATATATTCACTAGCTGGTCCATCATTGACAGATGTACATTAGTAGCTGGGAGGACCTCGGTCCGCAAATTGGAAATTGAAGGCAAAAACCTGCCAAAGATACCTTGGCTCAAAGAATCGATCTACTTCACAGAGAACGTTGTGCACAAGATCCAGTACTCGCACGATGATGCTTTAGTAGTGAAGATAAGGATCAATAACTTCAAGGTGAAACACATCTTAGTAGACTCAGGTTGTTCGGCAAACATACTCTTTAAGGAGACCTTCGACAAATTACAATTATAACAGAGTGACCTGAAATTGATGGATACACCTTTGGTAGGGTTCATTGGTGAGGAGGTCAGGCCTCTTGGTCAAATCACAATACCTGTAGAAGGCGGCACGTAGCCAAACATCATACGATTTGAGCACACATTCTTGGTAGTGACGACTCCCTCCCCCTACAATGCATAGTAGGTCGGCCTATCACTCATGTTTTGTGTGAGATAGTGTTCACTTACTACTTAGCAATGAAGTTCCCAACTAACTACGAGGTAAGAGTCATGCGAGGTGATCAGCTCGAATCCCACAAGTGCTATTTGTCCACATTGAAAGAAAAAGCAAAGCTGGTAGAGGACATTGAACTCAAGCAACTAGCGGAGTATACTGATGAGCGAACTATCTTGAAAGAAGAAACAATCCACATACTAGCCTCTGCCATCAAAGCAACCAAAACTCTTCAGATTGGTGCCTCGATCAACGAACCCCTTCAAACCCAGCTAGTAAGTTTTTTACTTGAAAATTTAGACGTTTTTGCTTGGTCCAGGACAAAGATGCCTGGGATTGATCCAAAAATTATAACGCACAAGCTTAATGTTGTCCCTTTAGTCATGCCCGTAAAACAAAAGAAACACAACCTTGCCTCGGAACGTTGGAGGGTAGTCTATGAAGAGGTCGGGAAGCTTTTCATGGCAGACTTCAGTAGAGAAGTCCATTACCCGAGCTAGGTGACCAACCCAGTTTTGATGAAGAAGGCCAATGGCAAGTGACACATGCGTGTTGATTACACCAACCTGAATAGAGCCTGCCCGAAAGACTACTTCCCGCTACCTAAGATCAACCGCCTAGTGGATGTGACCTCAGGGCACGAGTTGCTGAGTTTTTTAGATGACTATTCTGGTTACAACTAGATTAGGATAGATCCCGCTGACGAAGACAAGACTGTTTTCATAACTGAGCTTAGGCTATATTGTTACAAGGTCATGCCCTTTGGATTGAAGAATGTAAGGGCAACTTTCCAGTGCCTTGTAAACAAAGTTTTTGAGCTATTGATCGGRCAAAAAGTATAATGTTATGTTAATAACATGGTCATAAAGAACCAGTTTTCAAACTCCTTGTTGAACGATTTAAATGATATTTTTTCAAACTCCTTGTTGAATGATTTTAATAACATGTAATTTTATTTTTCTATTTCGGAACAACAAGAGAACCAACATTGCACAATGCCATTTCCTCTCCATTTTGAGATAAAGCACCAACTACCTTGTTTTTTTAATCATTCTTATAATGAAAATGACATAATCTAGTCTAAAAGTTTAGTCATGCCCTTCTATTTCACAGCAGTGATGAATTACTGCTCCAATAAACGCTTCAAACTTTCAAAATCTATTTTGATTATAAAATAGCCATTTTGTAAATAATGTCTCCACTAGGAAGAGGAACTCTAGATCCTCCATGTGGATGGCTTGTCAAACTTGAGAGGCAGTAGATCTAGATTGATTCTACTGGAGCTTGATGAGGTGATTGTAGAGTATGCCCTTCAGTTTGGATTCCAAGCGTAGAACAATGAAGCAAAATACAAGGCCTTGGTAACCGGTAGGGGTGGATGCGAATTGAGCTTTTCACGAGCTATTCAAGCTCAGCTCGGTCCAGACCGAGCTTCGAACCAAATTCGAGCTAGAATAACAAGCTCGTTTAATAATCGAGCCAAGCTCAAATATTATGCAATTCGGTTCGTTAGGATCGCGAGCCTATTCGGACCGTGTATATATATAATTTTTATATTTATATATAATATTCATATATAATTATATAATTTATATTTAAATTTATTGGTGTACACACTATTGTGGTCCCTATTGTATTTTATATTTTCTTACTTTATCTAATGCCTAGGGTGGGAGAGAAAGAATAAACCCTCGATTGAATCTTGAAGACTTGAACTGTCGAACTCAAACTGGTTTGAGACAAAACTGCCGAACATGAAACCGCAAGTCTGCAATTGTGAGAGACGAGTAGAGAGCAAGTGCGAGTGCCATTGTGCGAGTGTGTAGCAAGTGAAGACGCCACCGCCGAAGATGATTGATTACCTACTGTCTGCGACTCCAGATCTTCTTCCTCTTCTTCTTCTTCTTCTTCTTCTTCTTCTTCTTCTTTTTATAATTATTATTATTTTGGATTTTCTTATGGCTTCTACAGGAACTTCTGTAATTTTTAGTTGAAGAATAATAACATTCACTCTAATTTTCTACGTCATTTTTTAATTAGAAATGAGGATAATTCGGATTTTCTACAAGAATAATAACATTCATTTGGAGTTGAGCTGGGGTAGGATCAAATTCGAGCTCGGATAGGTTTGGATTTGAGTTCGAATTCGAGCTCGAGTAGGCTCGGTTCATTTCAAGCTCGAATATAAATGTTTTTTTTTTAATCCGAATTCGAACTAATATTTTTAATTTAAATCAAGCTTGAGCCCGAATTCAAGCTTGATGTTTTATTGTCAAACTAAGCTCGAATAATCAAATATTCAGCTCGGCTCGGCTCATATCCACCCCTAGTAACCGGCCTATCCTTGAAAAAAGAGGTCAACATGAAGAATATACAGCAACTCCCGGCTATAGACATGGCACACTTGAGCTTATTAAAAGAGAAGATAACTGCATTGTTCCAACAAAACCCATCCTTCTTCAACATGTCTATCATGTCTTGCTAATCACTTTGTACCCCACTATAAACATCCTATAATATCCTTAAATCTTTCACTGAATTAGG
>NW_010729156.1:522971-537803 GCF_000365185.1 Nelumbo nucifera | reverse complement strand
GTTGATAATCACACCCCATCACCATTGATAATATAACCTAGGTATTCCACATTTATCTGACCAAAAAAGCACTTACTCTTTTTAGCAAATAGTTGCTGTTGCGTGATAACATCTAGGACAAGTTTTAGAGGTGGATATCAAGGTAAGATAAGGATTGTAAATAAGTATGTCATCAAAAGAAAACAAGCACAAATTTCCATAGAAAAGGTGCAAAATTATGGGTTATATTTAGACCATAACCCATTTACATTCTAATATTCTATATTATGGCGGGTTATGTTTAGACCATAAACTCTGAACCGATCTTATCCATTCTAATTGGATTGGACTCAGATTGGTCCAGTCCAAACTCTCTCCTTTGGCATCCCTATCCAACTAGTTTAGCTTCCAACTTGTTTATATGAAAATTCCAACTACTTGGGACTTTGAACTTTCCACACGTTCACATTCATTCATATTCATGGGTTATGCTTTTTCTTTTTCCGCACTTTTTAATATCCAACTATTAGAGAAAGTCAAGAACATGGGGCATGAGTAATAAAGATAGAATGGGCACAAATGACGAGTGACAACTGTCGATTGGCTGGTGGCTATATAGTTAATAAACCCCATATGATGTTGAAGGATTCAATATATAAAAAGTCTAATTAGATTTTTTTTGTAATATGGTATTCATTATCAAAAATCAAAATCACTAGAAAAGCATTTCTATAAACAAACAAGTGGATGTCTCCACCAAACTTTACGCCCAATAAAAAATTTGGCGGACTGGACTAAGTGATGGACAATTATAGCACTTGCCCACCTACAAATAGGGCTGACAATATTTGATATGATATGTAAATAGCAATTAAACATGATACGAAATTAGTTGTTGTATATTTATCTTAATTAATTGTATATGTGTGAAAGTCATGCTAATCCATTTAACATGATTGACAAATGCATCTATCAGTGATTTTCATATATGATATATTTGATATATATATATATCACCAATTTGTACAAATTGAATTAGCTTAAAATATATATAAGAAGCTCAAATTGCGAAGAATTATTACTACTTTTTGGTAGGAGATTCAAATACACCATGTATTCCAAACATTATTTTAAAAGGCTTAAACCTTGAGGTGTGTAGTGTATACCTTGAGACTGAGGCGCATGTATTTTGTCTCAAGGCTTAAGCTTTACAATTTTGGTTGAGGCTTAATTGTTAGAATGAAGCATAAGCCTCAAGGCATGAGGTGTAACACGAAGTGCAAGCCTCAAGTATTAATATTATTTAGTGATTTAATGTAAAAAAAAAACACTTTTTTATAGGGCAAATCAAGTGGGATTTTTCTTATTATTAGTMAAGATTTCGCCAACTTGAAATCTTCAACCAACTTGCACCTAGACAAGTGGGACTCATCAACTAGCTAGTAGCCAGCTAGCCAGCCGACAACACAGGTCACTCACAGCTGGCCATCATTTGCGTCCTTTCTGTCATCATGTACGTGCCCACATCTTTGACTTAGTTAGTTAAGATCCATTTAATATTAAAATCTTTGGGGGGATAGAGAAAACAAAAGACATGAATATGAACGTGAAGGTGTTGAAAGTTAAAATTCCAAACTAATTGAAGTTTTCCTGTATTAGTATTTATTTATGATGGTCATTTTATTTATTTGTTGTCTAAAATGTTTTAAGCTAATTCAATTTGTCAATTGCCTTCTAAGGTGGAGGCTATGATGCCTTGGCCTTTACCTAATTCAGTGAAAGATTTAAGGATATTATAGGATGTTTATACTGGGGTACAAAGTGATTAGCAAGACATGATAGACATGTTGAAGAAGGATGGGTTTTGTTGGAACAATGCAGTTATCTTCTCTTTTAATAAGCTCAAGTGTGCCATGTCTATAGCCGGGAGTCGCTGTATATTCTTCATGTCGACCTCTTTTTTCAAGGATAGGCCGGTTACTAGGGGTGGATATGAGCCGAGCCAAGCTGAATATTTGATTATTCGAGCTTAGTTTGACAATAAAACATCAAGCTTGAATTCGGGCTCAAGCTTGATTTAAATTAAGAATATTAGTTCGAATTCAGATTAAAAAAAAAACATTTATATTCGAGCTTGAAATGAACCGAGCCTACTCAAGCTCGAATTCGAACTCAAATCCAAACCTATCCGAGCTCGAATTTGATCCTACCCCAGCTCAACTCCAAATGAATGTTATTATTCTTGTAGAAAATCAGAATTATCCTCATTTCTAATTAAAAAATGACGTAGAAAATCAGAGTGAATGTTATTATTCTTCAACTAAAAATTACAGAAGTTCCTATAGAAGCCATAAGAAAATCCAAAATAATAATAATAATAAAAAGAAGAAGAAGAAGAAGAAGAAGAAGAAGAAGAAGAAGAAGAAGAAGAAGAAGAAGAAGAAGAAGAAGAAGAAGAAGAAGAAGAGGAAGAAGATCTGGAGTCGCAGACAGTAGGTAATCAATCATCTTCGGCGGTGGCATCTTCACTTGCTACACACTCGCACAGTGGCACTCGCACTTGCTCTCTACTCGTCTCTCACAATTGCAGACTTGTGGTTTCATGTTCAGCAGTTTTGTCTCAAACCAGTTTGAGTTCGACAGTTCAAGTCTTCAAGATTCAATCGAGGGTTTATTCTTTCTCTCCCACCCTAGGCATTGGATAAAGTAAGAAAATATAAAATACAATAGGGACCACAATAGTGTGTACACCAATAAATTTAAATATAAATTATATAATTATATATGAATATTATATATAAATATAAAAATTATATATATACAAGGTCCGAATAAGCTTGCGAGCCTAACGAACCGAATTGCATAATATTTGAGCTTGGCTCGATTATTGAACGTGGTTCTGAGGGAAGGAGAATCAATCAGAAGCTACATAAAGCGCTTCAACGATACTTGCTTACAGAGAAGTCCATTACCCGAGCTAGGTGACCAACCCAGTTTTGGTGAAGAAGGCCAATGGCAAGTGACACATGTGTGTTGATTACACCAACCTGAATAGAGCCTGCCCGAAAGACTACTTCCCGCTACCTAAGATCAATCGCCTAGTGGATGTGACCTCAGGGCACGAGTTGCTGAGTTTTTTAGATGACTATTCTGGTTACAACTAGATTAGGATAGATCCCGCTGACGAAGACAAGACTGTTTTCATAACTGAGCTTAGGCTATATTGTTACAAGGTCATGCCCTTTGGATTGAAGAATGTTGGGGCAACTTTCCAGTGCCTTGTAAACAAAGTTTTTGAGCTATTGATCGGACAAAAAGTATAATGTTATGTTAATAACATGGTCATAAAGAACCAGTTTTCAAACTCCTTGTTGAATGATTTAAATGATATTTTTTAAATTCTAAGAAGATATAACATGGAATTAAATCCGAATAAATGCGTCTTCAGAGTCACTTTGAGTAAATTCCTAGGCTCTATAGCCAACCGACGTGGCATCGAGGCCAACCAAAAAATATAAAGGCGATCATAGATATGAGACCACTCCAGAAAATAAAAGAAGTCCAAAGGCTAATTGGCCGAATAGCTGCCCTGAGCTGCTTCATGTCTAAATCGGCAAACAGATGCCTACCCTTTTTTAAAGCTATAAAAAAGAGCAAGAACTTTGAATGGACCAAAAAGTGCCAGCTCGCTTTTGATGAGCTAAAAATGTACTTAAGTACCACTCCAGTTTTAACTTGCCCTGAAGAAGGGAATGTGTTAAAACTATACCTCTCCGCAAGCAACGAAGTAGTTAGTTCGGTACTGATCAAAGAAGTAGATCGGGTCCAATGACCCATTTGCTATGTTAGTAAAGTTTTGTAGGATGTAGAGGCTAGGTATCCGAAGATCGAGAAACTAGCGTACGTGCTGGTCATAGTAGCCCGGTGTTAGATAATGTATGCCCTTAGCTCCACTCAGCATGATGTACATTGTAAATGAATAAGGTACATATTTGATTCATGTTATTATGGTGTGTTTCTGTGTAATACCCTTAAACTAGACACATATAAAACTCGTGTTAGTTTAGAATTTTCACAGCCGTTGGATAAATATTGGGAGATTTATTTTGCTAAGGCTAACACTGATGTACCGCCGTTGTTGAGAGTTGCAGTAGTGGTGGTATGAAGACAAACGAGAGAGGTTGAATGGGATAAGGGTATTTTTAAATTTAAGCCACCTTTGAGTCGTGCCTGAGCATGTTAAGTGACAGGGTTGAGTCTTAAAATTTTAGTTTTGAAAAAACTTTTCAGATTTTTTTATTTAATAGAAATAAGCTTTCTTTTCTATTGTTTTGTTTTTTATGGATTTGAAACATTTAAACAAATACAATAAAATTAGAAAACATCTACAACATCTGACGGTTCAGGATGTTGACGACTGGTTAACCAATCCATGGAAAGAATCCTATTTTTAATCTTTGCATGTCTTCAAAGTGAGATATAGGAGAATAGAGTATGCAATTTGGATATTTGCCAACTAGCATTGCTAAAATCTGTCCTGAAAGCCCAGACCTTTTCCATGCAGCATTAGCACCTCTTTTCTTGGACTTGGCTTGAACTTAATTAAGCTTTATGCTTTAATATCTAATACTAGCGGAGGGGCCCTGCTTCGTAGGGGCTGGAATGGAACCATCGACTCATTGACCCGTTCATCTTGTCCCTAGCTAAAAACCATTGAATCTGTTAATGATTCATTGATCCAAGTGGTTGAACCATCGACCTATTGACCCATTCAATAGATTTTGGCCATTTTTTTATAATTTTAATTAGGAACCATCCAAGCAACTGGTTCCATTTTATCCTAATCTCAGTCCCTGGCCAAAAATCGTTAAATCGGTCAATGACCCACTGACCCAGGCGGTTAAACCGTTGACCCATTCAATGGTTTTTGGTTATTTTTTTTTTATTTTTGTTGTCATAACGGGCAATCCATTTGAACAGAATAGTCAAACCATTGACTCAAAAATTGGTGGCCAAAACGGTTCCGTTTTCAGGTCGTATGAGTAACACGCTCGAATGACATAACACGTATGGTATTGCTTAATGTATCTCATACATTCAATTTTTCACTAGTAATTTTGTTGTCAGAATGGGTCATTCATTTATTTTTTTTATTTTTTTAATTGGGAAACGTCCAAGCAACCAGTTCATTTTTACCCCAATACCAATCCTTGGCCAAAACCATTGAATCAGTCAACGACCCATTGACCTGAGTGGTCGAGCTATCAACTCATTGATCTATTCAATGGTTTTTGGATTTTATATTATTTTTTTAATTTTTGTTAACAAAATGGGCTATTTGTTAGAATCGGATGGTTGAACCATCGACCCAAAAATTGGTGGCCAAAATGGTTCCATTTTTGGGTTGTATGACTCACACGCTCGAATGACATAACATGTATGATATTGCTTGATTGACCTTACACATTCAATTTTTTGCCTGTAATTTTTGTTGTTAGAATGGGCCGTCCATTCTAACCGGATGATCGAATCGTCAATCGAAAACTGGTTTTCAGAATGGTTTCATAATTTTTTTCTTATAATTTTTGTTGTCAGAATGAGCCATCTTTCGAACCGAATGGTCGAACCGTCGGCCCAAAAGTCAGTGGCTAGAACACTTCTTTAATTTTTTGCTTGTGATTTTTTATTGTCAAAACAGGTTGTCCATTCAAACCGAACAGTTAAACCACCAACCCAAAAATTGATGGCCAAAATGGTTCCGTTTTTGGTTCGTATGAGTTACAAGCTCGAATGACATAACACATATGATACTACTTAATGGTCCTCACAAACTCAATTTTTTTTTTTTTCTAACAGATTGTCCGTTCGAACCGAATGATCAAACTGTCAACCTGAAAGTTGGTGGTCAAAACAGTTCCATAATTTTTTACTTGTAATTTTTGTTGTCAGAATGGGCCATTCGATTGAATCGGACGGTCGAATCGTTAGTTGTTAGAACATTATTAACAACATTTTTCAATAATAGTAAGTGATGAAGGAAGATTTGCCGGATTGCGCACCATCAGTAAGTAATTATACTATTTAATTAAGTAATCATTCATGATAGTTTTAATAATATTATTTAGTTATTTTTAATATAACAATAATTATTAAATTTATGAATAGGATTTATTAACAATATTTATTAAATTAATAATTACCAAAATTAACAGTATTTATCAGTAATAGTCAATAGTTATAATATTTTATTAAATAGTCAATAACAATACTTTTAATAACATTTTTAACTATTTTTAATATAACAATAATTACTAAATTTATTGACAGTATTTATAATTTTAATTGAAAGTAAAATTAAAGTAAATTATATTTATTAACAATATTTATAATAACAGTAACTATTAATTATAATAACTAATTATATATTTATTAAATTACTGTAATAATCAGTAATTATTAAAACCAGGTTACTAAATTTGTTAACAGTATTTTTTAATAACAATATTTATAATTTTAATTTAAAGTAAAATTAAAGTAAATATCTAATTGTTAACAATATTTATAATAACAGTAAATATTAATTATAATCAATGATTATATATTTATTAAATTATTGTAATAATCAATAAAAATTACATTAATAATTACCCTTACGTGGAAATAAATTCCATTTCCTGGACGAAGTGAACATCCATTTCCTATTATTAAATATATATATATATATATATATAAGATTAATATATAGAATGATTCATTTCCTATTGCAAAGAGAATAATGATAGTGACAAATGGTACGTAGAAGTATTTAATTCCCGGTCTCATATTTAATAATTAAGTGTGACAAGAAAATAAATTTTCCTATAAAGTGGACATTGACTACTTGTCTACAAGGTAGGGACCTGTTCAACAAATTCTAGGAAAACTTCATCCAATTAGGACTTTGAATTTTCAATACTTTTTATGTACATATTTAGGGCTTAACTTTCTCCAACCCCGCAACAGATTTTAATATCAAATGGATCTTGTCTAGCTACAATGGTGGTAGGGACGTGACGATGGAGTGGACGTAAATGACGAATGACAAGCCATGTGCGTTGTCGAATGTATTGTGTGGATCAATTCAAACCTCGAGCTAGACTTTGCTTTTATACCCATACAACACGATACTGTATAAACTAGTCAAGATCCATTTGATAAAACTTTGTGAGAACGAAAACGAAACAAGCCAGATACAAAATCGAAAACAACTCATCAATGTAAATGAAAAGGCGTTGAAAGTTCAAAGTTCAAATTAATTGCAGTCTTCCCAGCTTCATTTGTCACTTGTTCCCATTCATTCCAGGCATTTTTATTACTCATTTTTCCTACACCGACAACCGGTCAAGATCAAATTTTATAAAGACTTAGAAATATAGAGAAAAAGCTAACGAACATGAATGAAAACAATTTGAAAATTCAAAGTTACCAGTCAAGTAGCTAGGCCTCATCATCTAAACAACCAGCCAACATCACCTAACAACGTATTTACCAAGCCCAAGAACTCTGTTACATTAACTTGTGATATAACTCTTATCATGGTTTTGAAAATGGGATTGGACTTGACTGCCAGACTAGAAAACTCAGGAATTGGTCACATAATCAATTTTGTTTCTTCATCTTAAAATGGCCTTTTGGCAAAAAACCATTGATTTGGTTAGCGATTCATTAACTCGGGTGGTCAAATCATCAAACTGTCGATTCAAACAATGGTTTTGCTCAATTTTTATTTTTTAAGTTAGCATAGGATGTTCGTTCAAATCGAATGATCAGATTGTTTGACCCAAGAACCAGTCCCAAAACGGGTTGGAAAAGTTAGGTCCCTATCAGGGATGGGAAAATTGTCATTCCTAAAAGAAAAAGGAAGGAGATTATGTCCATTGGGAGATACAAAAAGAGATCTTCAATGAGTATTTGAAGGGTAGGGCCTTAGCCCATAAAGCCCTATACTAAAGGTATTATTAGTTGGCCATGAAACAAGATGGATCTCATTTCGTAGAAAGGTGTGAGAGGTGCCAAAGACATGATGATTATATCCCTCACCAACCTATTGTTTCCCTAACACTAATTCACAGCCCATGGCCATTTACCCCGTAAGAAATGGATATACTAGGCTTATTCTCATCAGAAAACAAACAAAGGAAGTTCCTCCTCATCGCCATTAACTATTTTATAAAGTGGGTGGAAGCTGAAAGAATCTATGGTGAACACGTGGGGGCCGGGGGGTGGAAAAACTTAGCCTATAAAGCCTTACACTAAGAGTATTACTAGTTGACCATGAAACAAGACACAACTCAACCCATGGATAAGTGTGACAGGTGACAGAGACGTTTCATATTCCTCACCAACCTTTTACCACCTTAATGCTAATTAATAGCCCATGGCCATTTACTAAAGAATGCACATGCTAGGCTTAATTAATAGCCCATGGTCATTCACCTAATAAAGAATGCACATACTAGGCTTGTTCCCAACTGTGATAAAACAAAGAAGTTCCTCAATGTGACCATTAACTAGTTCACAAAGTGGGTGAAATTGGAGGCCACCACTTAGATTATAAAAAAGAATGTGTAGGGTTTCTTTTAGAAACCAATTATCTATTGGTTTAGAATTCCATAAAAACTCATCACCGACAATAGTAAACATTTCAGCAATGGTCCTTCTAAGACTAGACTAGAACAATAAAAGGACCTTTGAACAAAATATCTCCATAGCATCATTTGGGCATACCAAACTACACTTGGGTCAACCACAAGATAAATGTCCTTCAACCTAGCTTTTGGAGACTAAAGAAGTTATACCTGTGGAATTTGAGATACTAAGGATTAGAGGTTTAAAGCCGATTTAGACTTGGTGGAAGAACTCCGAGAATAAGCTTAGGCCAAGATGGCTACCTACCAATAAAGGATGGAAAAGTAATACAACAACAAGGTTCAGGGAAGGAAATTCAAAGGAAACCTTGTACACTGAAAAGTCAAGCAATCGGAAAACAAATTCGCACCAAACTACAAGAGCTCCTATCGAGTCACAAAGGTGATCAACCTAGGCATTTATTAGTTAGAGATTTTGGAGGGAAAAGATGTCCCTTGCAGTTAGAACTCTTCTAGCTTTGAATGTATTAACAATAGAATTTACTTAGGTTATTTAATTAATAAAATTTGGTTTTCATTCCATCTTGGTTCTTCCTCTTAAGGCAAGATTGGGGAAATGCAATGTCCTATCTTATGCCCTAATTAGAGTTAGGTTCAATAGGGAATAGTGGGTGAATCGATCTCAATTGAAGGTCAACCAACCTTGACTCTATCAATCCACTAGTCAAACCGACCTCGGAGGGATAGTCATTCGTAAGGACCCAACTCGGTCACGAGGATAAGTGGTTCAATAGAGGAGCCAAATGGCTGAACCTCAAAGAAAATGTGATACTCGAACTTCCGCCTTTGGCAAATTGACCTTTCACCTCTACCACCTTCTCTTCAGCCTGCCGAGCCCCTGTCCTCAATGGCTTTAACCTTCACCTCTAACTCTTCCTATGCCACCAGGAGCTTTGCCCAAAGTCTTTTCTACTCAACGTATGTTGAGGGTCCACTCCCTCAACATTGTGGTATGCTGGTGAGTAGGGGTGATCATGGGTCGGGCTAGGCTGGGCTTTGCACTTATGATAAGGAATATAGCTTAGGCTCAAGTTCGACCCAATCCGGGGTTTCGAGTCTGAAAATAAGCCCTAGTGCAGATATACATTGGCCCGGGCTGGGTTGGGCCAGATTTTGAGCCAATGTCATTCATATGTAAAACATTACATATCTATAACATTTTATATTAAATGACATAACATGCATATAAACATATTTTATACATTATATAATATAAAATGTTACATATAGTATAAATTATACATGTAATATTATAATATTTATATATAAAATATAATATAATTTAAAATAACATATATACAAATGTATACACTATACACAAAATGTGTATGTTTAAATATATGCGGGGTGGCCCAAGCCTGGGCCAGGCTTGAAGTATTAAGCCCAAGCTCGGCCCTAAAATTTGCAGGCCTGATGTGGGCCCGAGCCCAGATTGGGCCTGAACACAAAACCCAGGCCCAAGCCCGGAATTTTCTGGGCTGGGCTTGTGCAGACCGAGCCGAAATGATCACCCCTACTGGTGAACATGTTGGTAATTCTCTTGTAGAGGGCATTGATGGCAAAGACCACTATAGGAGAAAAATAACTTAGCGTGGTGTAGCAAAGGAATAGTACTCAAGTTTTTAAATTTTGTAACGTATTGACATTCCAATGAGGGTCCACTATGTGCATGGAATACTACGAAACCGATTTATATTGGACTAATATGCCCTATTTCAGGTCGTTCCAGGTTTGTATCGGCAAGTACAAGCATGATATGAACTTTTTCTTTTTGAAAATAAATCAAAATGTACTACACACAACGGAGGGTAGTACGTCCCCAAAATTCAACAAAACAAATAAGAAGAAGAGAAGGGGGAAGAGATAAGATGCTAAAATCTAGAGAAGAAGAAGAAGAAAGAGCCTAATCAGCCAATTAGCCACCTGATTTGCTTCTCTATAGACATGTTAATAGTGAAGATCTCCTCCAAACAGATCACTCTTCCGTAAGCAGCTTGAGATACTACCTTCCAAACTCCAAGGAACCTCCACCTTTCTTTTGAGGCAAGAGATGACAAGAGATGAATCTCCTTCTATGATGATAGGAAACTCCCTGAAATTTGAAGCTTGGACATGGGCTTCCCATGCAATCCAACCTTTAGCCTGGTCAATGGAACAAATACCAAGTTTATATGCTTTGACCGCTAGCACCTTACTAAGATGGTTCTGAACTATACAGGCACTGAACATTTTCCTTCACTACTGTGAGAGGCATCAAAGTTTATTTTGATAAAACCATATTTTGAAGCAATCCAATTGATTTGCTTCCACCACTTGTAAGATGTGGTAGAGGTACTGAATTTATTCCCATCAAGAATTTCCGTGAACATATTTAGAACTCTATCTAATAGTATTAGAATGGGAGTAATACCATCATTAAAAGTTTTAGAGTTCCTATTTTTCCAGACCACCCATAAAACAAAGGCTACTTTTTCTTTAACTAAAACAATTTTACTTTCTTCTTTAGTGCACATTCTTATCCACTAGTCACTTAGATTTTCATTTTCCCTTGATCCTTCCAAGGGAGCGCTTAAAGTCAACCAAACTTGCCTTTACTAGGCAATCTATTACTAAACAGAAAAAAATTGAAATACTTTGATCTTTGGAGGGCATTTTAAGTTCCAGATGCTATTCAACCAATTAAAGTTGCTAGGAGAATTTGATACAAAGGAACATTTGAGTAAATAAGTTGATTTGATAGAAAAGGTCCCCTTAGGATTGCACCCTCAAACCCTTTTATCGTCCACGTTATTTGGGGCAATATGAATAGTCTTAATATTTTGCCAAACATTTTTAGAGACTCCACTTTTAATTTTGTCTTCCTTTTAGCAAATGCTCTCAAAATCAATCATTTCTGATACTTTGATATTAATATTTGTGATATTTTTAGGTTCGAAGTTTCAATTAAAGGTTTATCATATACCCAATTATCCAGTCAGAAATTTATAGAGCTTCCATCACCCACTTGCCTTTATTAGGTTTATCATGATATGAACTAATACTGTGTATCAGCCAATGCATTCAGATTTTTAATATTATTTAATGTTATTCCTTTTCTCTCTACTAACTCATATAATCATTCCCTATAACCACTATAACTACTACTCTCTCTAATAACTCTAATAAGCCTTACTATAGTTGTTTGTTATGCACATATGCATTTTTATTCATATGTATTTTTTTTATTCTTAAGGGGTTGTTTTTGCACTAAATACTAAAATTGATTGTTAAAATTTATATACTAATAAATATAACATGTTTATGTTGATTTATGAAAATTAAGACATAAATATAAACTTTAGTTCCTCCATCATTCTTTAATGATTGACAATTGTGTCACGATATCTCACAATGTATGTTAACCATTAAAGTATGGTTTTTTATGTTTAAATAATTCATTTATAATTATATAAAACTTATATATGCACATCTTGATTTCTTGTTTGCATCAATGCGTATGTAAAACATATTCCGATATCTCTTAAAATTGCTTTATTGATACATCTTATTTTTCCGATATTTTAAACTTTGATAATAAGTAAGCGCAGAGCCAAGTTAAAGGGTGGGGAGGTCCTTATTGCCCCCCTCCCCCCCCAAATTTTTGTAAAATCTAATAGAACTACTATGTTAGTGGGGCCTATGGGTGGAGCCACATGAAGTTTCCAGGCCCCCGAAATTTACGATTTGTAATATGTAGGAGACAGGTAATTGATGGTTGTTTTTGTATTTTTTTTTTTTGGAAAATCGTAGTTTTCTCTTGTTTAAAACTACCTTTCTGATATTAAATAATAAAATCATAAAATAAACAGACTTTCCCAAAATTAAAAAGAACGTCTTTCTTTTTATATATATATATATATAAAAAAAAAAAAACTTTTGTAATAGATCCAAACCCTCATGCCCTCTTTCTCCATTTTCCCCTCCAAATTCTGGCTCTAGTCCCTATCTCATCTCACTGTTCTTGTCAAAAAGACATCCCATGGAAAAAGAATACACATATAAAGTAGTCTAGTGTTTTCCCCCGGCCCCCGCCCGTCTGAATATAGAGGGTTTAATATAAAGTAATTAACTTTTTCATCAACCTTAGTAAAAAAATAAATAAATAATTACATGACTTGGCCCTTGAGAGAAAATCTTGGCTCAATAAAAAGAAAAGAATGCCAACACCCCCATGACCTTGGGATAAGAGTGGCTAAGGACTTTAGATGGATGAGACATGACGTTGAAGCGGTCAATGGGGCATGAACACTCGTCGAGTCAATATCTCATCCACGAGCCGTTCCCAGCGCTATTGCCCCGCCGTATATTGGAAATATCTCCTGATGATATCATCGGGAATGATCTCAATAAACGGCGGAGATATACTGTAGGACGTTGTGGGGGGCTGATTCGGTCTTAACTATGACCGACCACTCGGGAGTAAAGACCCGCCGATCATGGACCATGGGCATTGGGGCATCATCTAGTGTTCCTCCCATCACGCTATTCTCCTAGGCCACAAGGACCCAATCATCATTGAATGAGCGTTGACTTATATAATGTTCAACGAATAGGGGTTTTAGTGGTACGGGGTGTTAGGGTTTTTTATTTGTGAAGCCATTTGGCCTAAAAAAACCAAAAGGAAGACAATGCAAACAAATTAGGTCTTAGGTCCTGTTTGAGCATATAGAACTTTTTCAGTTTTTTGAGCATTTGAGAACTGTTATAGATGGATGGTATATTAGCAGTTTAGAACCAAGTGCAAAATTTGACTTGCATTAACAGATGGAAATCCAAAAATTGATCCAGATTGGCAAATAAATTACAGTCGTGAGTGATGAACATATTTGCTTCCAGTTGATTCCTGATAATGAGGAAGAACTTATTCTCTCTATTTGTTGTTTTCAAACATTTCATTGTTCCTTGCCAAGTACAACAGTGGCACTGACAGATTCTTTTAGATGCCGGAAACGAGAATGGTGCTTGAGATTTCCAGCTTCCTCAGGGAGTAATGCCCAAGACTTGTGCCGTAGTAATATGGTGAGAAACTCTGCATCCAACAGATAATCGGCATTTAGTCTCTGTAAGCCTTCAATACGGCACATTAAGGATTGAGTTTAGTATGAATAACTTGAAAAGAAAACCTTAATTTTGAAAACTTACTTCTGGTATATATTCACTATTCGTTGTACATTGGAAGACTCTGCTTAAGCTCCAGATTTCAAAATCGAGCTTGTTTTCCATTAACTTATACATGGAAGAAGATCACTATGAGGTCTTTTACCGGGAAAAAAAATGAAAATCAAAATGAGGTGGGATATCAACACATGTATGAAGGTTAAAAGAAGGAAAATGAATCCAAACACTTGAGGGTGCATTCTCCAATTTGAATTGCTTTTTCTTGTTGCAAGTTGTAAAAACAAATCAAAACATGTTCTTGGTTGCATATCTGTTTTTTTTATTCTTTTCAGAACTGGTTCCAATTCTATATGGTTTTAAAACCATTATTTTGATGGTGGAGGGGGTGATGTTGCAACCTATATACAAATGCAAAATCATTTATGTTGTACAGCAAGAACTGCTAGGAATTAATAAATAACTCTACTATATATAATAGAAAACTAAGGAGTGTTTGCCAGCATGTTTGATTTTGTTTTTGTATTGAAAAACAACACCAATTATGTTGCCTAACACCCCTTGAGTTGTGAAGGAACCTTTTCACAAAGTCTATTATACTAGATTGATTACTGTAAAGAATTGTGTGTCAACTGACTAACTCATAATATGGATAAGCCTAGCAACAAGAGGAAAGGTCCTCTGATATTCAAATCAAAAGCATAACTAACTCAAAATATGGATAAGCTAAGAAATAAGAATAAAATGTCCTGATACTAAAATCAAAAGCATTAAGTTACTCAAACTTCTTTTTGTTAATATTTTATTTAATAGGAACAAATTTTGTTGCATGAACAAATGAATTTTATTAACTTTTGAAGATGATGGTGTGCAATCCGGCCGATCTTAGCTGTCAACGACCTTGCCTTTGAACTGAGAAGCAGGGAACCTGAAACGGAGAAGATGAGGAAGCTCCGGGGGGAACCCGATGTAAAGGCTCCGAAGCTCAAGTTAGAATCCTTCAAAGACAAGA
>NW_010729156.1:466867-512934 GCF_000365185.1 Nelumbo nucifera | reverse complement strand
AACCAGATAGCGCAAAGTTTGCATACCTCTTCTTTGGGGGGGGGGGTGGAGAGCCTTTTATAACCACCTCGCGCACTCACTCCTAGACTTCTGTCAGGTCGGGAATGATTACTTCCGTGCTTCTGCCAGTTCGGGCGTCATTGCCTCTACTGGGGCAGAACCGTCACGGCTCTTTTTGTCGGAGCCATCTCTATAACTGGAGATGGTGGTGGCAGGTGGCCGTTGAAGTGCGGCCGTCAAGCGTCAGATCCCAAGTCAGTACGGTGTGGTTTGTCCAGTTCAATGCTCTAGAGGCGAAGTGCTTGGAGCGGTATGCGAGGCGAAATCTTGAGTTCGGATAGGGGGGTGTCCCGAACTGCCATGAAACGGGCCAGTTCGGGTCATTGCTTTGTGTGGCTCGGGGCCAAAGGGAGAGTTCGGGCTCCTCGTAGGGAGTTCGAGCTCTTAGTAGGGAGTTCGAGCTCTTAGTAGGGAGGCCGAGCTCCTTTTAGGGAGTTCGAGCTCTTAGGGAGTTGGTCTCCTCGAGGGGAGTTCGGACTACTGGTCTCTTCCCTTTGGTGTTTGCACCCTGGGTACGCTGCTTTAAGTGCCGAGCTACTTGTTTTTTGACACGTGGCGTGATTGCGAAGTCGGGCCAAATCTTCCTTCATCATAAGCCATCACTCTGAAGCATTTAAATATATACAACAAAATTAGCAAAAAGAAACCTCACTTTAAATATAAGAAAAATAACCCCCTTGTATTTCCGTGAAAAACATTTAATATTTCTTCCCACTACACATGTAATAACCAAACGAAACAAAATTAATGTGGTTGAGCAGGTAATTTAATTACCGAAAAAACTAAGTTTCCTTTTATGCAACATTTTTCTTCAATTCAAAGAAAGTAGAAAGAAAAAAATAGTATGGAAAAGAACAAATTAATTTAATTACCAAACCTTCAAACGAATTCATTCTATCTAAATGAAAATGCAAATCAAGTTAGAACAATCCATTTGACTTCTGAAATTCTCTTAGAAAGAGAGCAGTAAGTAGAAGGTGAAGAACCTGATCTGCTTTGATGTCAGTTGACGAGGCTCCCCTGTTTCGCAATCACCATGGAACTTGAGAGGTGGACAGAGCAGCAAATGCATGAAAAATCCTTTTTGCAGTGCTTGATTAATTGTGCAATCAACAAGTGATTGAAGCATGATCCACCAAATCCATATGTTTGTATATATATTTTCCATCTATGTCTATATTGGGGATGTGGTCTATCTTGGACCAGTCTCTACCTTTATTCTGTAGAAGAGGACCAATCTCCTCCTTCCCAATTATCCATACACTTTATTATCAATCTATAGAGTGAAGGTAGCTTTCCATGATGGGTAAACGGGATAGTTGTACATGATCGACATCTCTTCAGTCTCAAATCGATCAAATTGGACATGTCTACCAAGGAGCTAGGCCTCGGGAATCTTTCACCATTATACCCGTAGATATTGAGTTCAAGTAGCTTTGCACGAGATGGATGAAAACAATGCCTATGTTTTCAGGTAACCCATCTAACCAAGGCAAGCCTTCAAGTAACAATGTCTGCAAATGGTAGAGTCTGCAAACTGATTTTGGTAGCCTTCTAATTTTAGTGTAAGAAAGATCGAGGTATCTTAACAGTTTTAAGTTACCAATGGAGTCTGGCAACGCACAACCGTCTAGATCAAAACCATGCAAGCTCAACACACATAAGCATCTCCATATATCAAATATATAATCAAGCTTTTCTATGTTCCATCGGATATAAGAGTTGCCACTTATATGAGAAGCATCATCTAGCAGAAATGTGTGTGGTGAATCACTCATACTCTTAACTAATTGGTCAAAGGAATTACGTCTATAATCAAGTGATCAGTACTGACCAACATTCTTTATAAAACAACGACAAACGACGAGCCTTGATATTATTTTATTTTTATTCATACACTTATCATCGTGTGCCACTTGTAGTCTGAAACATGTCTCCTTTGAAACAGATTGTGCTAAATCATGAATTAAGTCGTGCATTACAAACAAAGATTCGTTGTTTCCAGAATGTTGGAAAAATTACCTGAAATATAGCTCATCACAATACCCATTCCCTTTACGTTCCATTTCATTGGAATGTTCAATAAATCCTTCCTCCATCCATAATAAGACCAAGTGTTCCCTACTGAACTCATAGTCTTTGGGAAAAATGGAACAATAAGCAAAGCAACGCTTCAGATTTGCTGGGAGATGGTGGTAACTCAATCTCAGTGTTGGCATTATTCCTTCTTTATCTGCTAACTCACTTGCAAGCACGTACTCAATCTCTTCATTATTTCCTTACCAATCACTTCCATATTTGGATTTGCTTTCAAAACATCATCGTCTACGGCTGCCCGCTGCTTTAATAATGACCAACAATGTTTATCTTCTAACCCACCTAGACGATGGGCAAGAAGGGTACCCATGATTGATGAAATTCTTTCACTTCGGGTGGTCACTATAATTCTACTCACTTTTTCTCACATTGGAATGGTTTCCGCAGTTGTTCCCAGTCCTCCAGTCTCTCGTTCCAAACATCATCTAAAACGATTAAAAATTTCTTCCCACGTAATTTGTCCTCAAGTTTGACTTGGAGTGGTTGTAGAACGTCGAGCTGACAAGCTTCTCCAGTGGCAGACTGTGTTATGGATAATGAAAACCAAGAGTCCTCTGGAGATCCGGATCTATATATCCTCCTAGGATAATCCCTACTTAGGATAATCTCTATCCTAATCCTACTGTAACCCATCCATCTTGTGATTATCCTCTTATTTATACAATCTCTCAATTCTTGTAGAATTCCACTCTAATGTAAACATCCCATCTATAAATACCATACGTCTGATGGTATCAAATACACCATCGACAGTATTCTTACTTCCATTATTTTCTTGTTTTTTCAGTTCTATTTTTCTAACTTGGTATCAGAGCCATGGCTCACAACAGTGTGCACTCGGCAGCAAGCTCAAACACAGGAAGCTCCAATCAGTTCCTGAGTTTTGTGTTGGGAACACCAGTGATCAACGTCCCCAACATCTCTCATTCACTTCCCATCAAGTTGAGTCACAACAACTACTTACCTTGGCGGGCGCAGATGATTCCACTCCTTAGAACTCACAAGTTGCTGGGTCTCGTAGGAGGAACCATGCAGGCTCCTCCAACCTACATCGATGGCCTTGATGTACAAAGAGTGGTGAACCCAGAATATGATAACTGTGTGCAACTAGATCAACTTGTGCTCGGGTGGATCATCTGTTCTCTCACTGAGAGTGTGGTGATTGAAGTGATCGGCTTAACCACATCAGCCGAAGTCTAGAAGGCCTTATCTACAACCTACTCGCGATCTCAAGGTCGAGAGCACTCCATCTGAAACGACAGCTACAGAGCATCAAGAAAGGGTCAGAATCAATAACTAAGTATGTCAAAGAGCCAAGGTAATTACCGACAGCTGAGCAGCTTTTTCTGAACCGGTAGGCAAAGAAAACCTTATACTGTGCATTCTTTCTGGACTTTGGGACCGAGTATGAGTCCATAGTCATTGTGATCACCAATAGGGCTGATTTTGATTTTCTTACTATTAATGATGTATTGGGACTTCTCATAAATCATGAGGCATGGTTAGAACAACTCAACCTGCTCGCCACTGATAACCTTCCTTCAGCAAATTTTGCTGCACATGGCAAAAATAAAAGTAATTGGAAGTCCAAAAATACAAACCATGGAGGTGGTTCTTCTCCCGGTAATGGCAGAGGTCGCGGCGGTGGTCGCAACTGTGGTGGTTATCCTAACCAGTATAATAGCGGAAAAAATAATTGTGGTGGTCATGGGAAAGGTAATTTTTCCCAAATCATCTACCAAGTTTGCAACAAACCAAGCCATCGTGCTCTTACCTGCAAGAGGCACTATGACTTGTCGTATCAAGGAGAACAGTAGACTCCCCCAGACACTGTTGCGTATCAAACAAGTGTTGGGAATGAAGTTGTTCCCACGTGGTATCCAGATTCTAGCGCCACTCATCATCTCACTCCAGATGTAGACAATTTGCAAAATTGGTTCGAGTACATGGGTTCGGACCATGTTATAATTGGTAATGGATCAAGTTTGTAAATTTTACATTCCAGATCTTCATCATTGACACATAATAATCATATTGCTCCCAACTCTATTTATCATGTTCCACACATCACCAAGAATCTGCTTTCTGTGAGCAAGTTTACCAAAGATAATGATATTTATCTTGAGTTCCATTGTGATTTCTTTCTTGTGAAGGATTATACGGGGAGAGTTCTCATTAGAGGAACCAATAGAGATAGACTCTATCAATTTTCTGGAGGGACTCAATTCAATAATAAAGCAACTGCCTTCGTTGGAGAACACACTACCTTTTCAGAATGGCATCAACGGCTAGGTCATGCTACATTCAAAGTAGTGAGTCAGGTTATCTCCAAATTTGGTTTACACCTTGTCAGAGCCGTACTAGTAGTACTGTGTGTGAGCCATGTCAAATGGGCAAGAGTCATAGACAGCATATTCCAGTTTCACATTTTACTACAACACATCCTTTAGAAGTCGTTTATTCTGATGTATGGGGATCAACCCCAACTATTTCTAGTAAAGGTTTCAGATATTATGTTATTTTTGTGGATGGTTTTTCGAAATTTACTTGGCTGTACCCACTCAAAAAGAAATCTAAAGTTATGGATGCTTTTCTAAGCTTCAAATGGCATGTGGAATATTTGTTGTCCACAAAAATAAAAATCTTTCAATCTGACTGGGAAGGGGAATTTCACTCTCTCTCATGGTACCTTGACTCTGAATGGATTCATCATCGGCTGGCGTGCCCACACACTCACAAACAGAATGGTACAATTGAAAGTAAGCATCGAAACATTATTGAGTCCGCATTATCTCTATTGGCTTCCACCTTTCTCCCATTTTCCTTCTAGACTGACGCCGCACATATGGCAGTGTACCTGATCAATCGTCTTCCCACTCTAGCACTTCGTAATCGTTCTCCATATGAGGTACTGTTTCAAAGAATCCCGGATTACACATTTCTCAAAATTTTTGGTTGTGCCTGTTATATATATATATTGAACTTCATATAGTTGAACAGGTAATTACCCTTTTTCCTTGAAAGCCTTCTGGGATTAATCCATACGCATATCAAGAAAAAGGTTGTCATGCTTGTGTTTCTCAACATTTTAAACTTGAGACTTCTTGGATGAGAGGGTGGTCAAAAAGGGAAGAATACGATAAAAAGAAAGCAATTGGGGAAGGGGAGGTGTGAGAGGAAGGAGAAGGGTGGGAAGAATGAATGGAATTGCTTGAAAGCTAATAAGGGAGGGGTGGGGTGTTTGAAGGTGAAAATGAAATTAATGTCTTGGAATGTAAGGGAATTGTAAGAAAGAGAAGAGTTCCAGTGAGGTTTATGCTGACATGCATAAGCTAGACATTTGTGACTTTAGTATGAAGAATGAAATTTGGGGTTTTAGTAATGGGGAGTGGGTGGCGGTGGCCAGTGAGCACAGAGGGCCTATAGGGTGGGTTGGTGGTTACAAAGATAAAGCTTGGAACAAGGAAGGTTAGGGGCAGCTATTGGTAAATCTGCATCAGTTTGGGTCCTATAGTGCCAGAATTTGGCTAAGTAAACAAGGACCTAGGGAACAGTTTTGGGGAAAGTCTTAGGGTTACAAATATGTAATTTGGATGATTTGTTCTGAATTGGTGCTTCTCATTTTGCTGTTATGTTTGTAGGTGTTGCCTTAACACTTACCCTGATTGTACTTTTTTTTTTCTTTTAATGAATTTTTTTATATTTACTTATCGAAAAAATAAAAACAAATACCCAACAATCAAAAACAAGCTAACTAGCATCCATATCATATAAACAAAAAAGACAAAACAAAATATCTGACTGGTAATCAGATATTGTAGGAACTATTGGATAGGCACAACCATATAAAATTAAATAGCAAAGAAAACAATGGTTTGCTTCTTTCTCAAGGATTAATTGTGTTCTGGGGTGCCATGTGAAATAGAATCATTTCACTTCAGTCTTGCATGGTACTTGATCCCACATTGTTGTCATATGAAATAGATTTGAGGGAAGTTCATTTTCAGAAATCTTTAAGTTCTTACTTAATGTTTACACAGATGTACCTGGGCTCTATTAGGTGGGACTGCCACATGTCCAGATGGTGCTGAAGGCAAGTTGAGTTCCTCTTCCGCATCATGTTCCTTCTCAGGTTGAAGATAACTGGGTACCCCATCCGACTCTGTCTCCATTCCCATATCAGCTTCCAAGGCATCAAGCTTTGGAAACACCATAACAAAATAAATAAGAAAAAAAAGAAGGTATCAATAGACATTAACAAAATTCCCTTGATTTTCCTGATAGAGAGAAACATTCCAATATCTCCTTTATGCTAGGAATTGAAAAAAATTATCAAGATCATGTGAAATAAAAAATATTAGTTTACCACCCATGAGTTCTTCCTCATCAATGTCATCAAGTACATTGTAGCTTCTACCAAGAGATTCTTGAATTTCAGTACTTGTATCCATCAGGTCCATCATTTCATCTTGCATGCTCTACAAATCACAAGAACCAGATGTCTAGTTTCCGAAATTGGCTGGGTAGAGGATACTAGTTAAGATGGAAATTAAGGCAGGCAAGGAAATACATACTTCTATATCTTGAATCTTCACAGTCTTCATCATTCCTTTCAACTCCTTGTTTGCATATTTCAAAGCTGACATCTAAGTAGCAGCACAAATTAGCATGTCATGAGCTTCTACTGAAAACTTAATACCACACCAAAACATCAAATAATGGGAGAATAAAAGGTGTTGATTTGGGTTCATCCCACTTCTTTTACAAACTGTGCACATTTGCAGTCAGAATCCAAGAGGTTGTCCCATTTATACTGATAACAATTAGTAAATAGAAATAATATTTGATAAATAATAGAGGGTGTCCTCAATATATCAACAACAAATTATAATCAAAACGCATCCCTTAAATATGTGTTCTCTGTATCCTGACATTTGTGAATAGAGTTTGTCATATACATGGAAAACCTATTACCAACCTCAATCTTACCCACACCCAATAGCACATTATAGAAAATTTAAGAGAATCATTTAAAAAAATAGAAGCATTTTAATACATACAGTTTGCTGAGCATCTTTGATCCCCTCAGCAGAAAATGCAACCTGATGAACATTGAAAGTTTGGTTGTAGAGCATATCACGCTGTCCTTCATACCTGATCAGTAACTAGATTAAGTGAACGAATATTGCAGAAAGAAGAAACATAGGTAGGAAACTATTACAATACATCCTATAGGTTTGTTCATTTGATCATAAGTGAAGTCAACATGGTGAAACCAGCATGTTTCCGCCCAGCTCAGCTTTGACTTTAACCATCAATCACTGAAAGGCTCATTCCCAAGCATTAGCATTTCATAATAAGTGGAGATGGCATCTAGCCCATTTAATATGTTTTATAATCAGGAAATGTAACTTGATCAGGTCTCATCTGCAACCACTTCAAATGCTTCGGGTAAATAACTAAATTAAAAGTTTCTAGGGCCCTTCCCCTTTCATCCTGTGGCATAAATGGTTTAACTGCAGTTTGTTGGTATACTCATTTGAAAACCCAAGCCAGCTTCAATATGCATAAACTTCCTTAATAGCATCATTTAGACCTTCAGTGACACCTTCGAGATGCAGATTCTACAATGGTCAAGGTGGTCACCTTTTTCTTAGAGGGCACAAAGATCTAAGGGTCCGTTTGGTTCAAACTTGGAATCAGAACTGGAATCGAAATCCTTCAGAATCGGAATTGGAATGATCTATTCCCATAATCTGTTTGGTTCATACAAGAATCAAAATGGGAATTGAAGACAAATAATCATTGAGAAAGAAGCAAACCACTGTTTTCTTTGTTATTTAATTTTATATGATTGTATCTATCCATGGGATAGTTTAAGATGAATGCAAGCACTAGGAAAAAAAGGTACCAAGAACCCTCTAGGTGAGGCAACAACGAAAACTGTGGAATGGCATGAAGTAAAAACTACCAAGCAACAAAAAAAAAAAAAAGAAAGAAAGAAAGAAAGGCTATCTAAATGCAAACTGTGAACATGAGAGCTACTCAAGCTAGCCGAAATCACATTTTATCAATAGCCCATAATACAATTCTTTTATAACAAGGGTTTATTTTAAAAATAATATGAGATTTAAAAGATTTTCCCAAAACTAAGGTGAATGGTAAATGCTTTCCAATTAAAATGAAAAGAAAGAAACAAAAACGAACATGAAGAAATTGCTAAAAGAAATAGGATTTACCAAAGACATTCAATAATTATAAAAAGCAGAAATAACTTCATCAAATAACCATAAAGAGATTCCTTGGGAATCACATGATTAGAAACATGAATGGGTCATGTTGACTATTTTCCCCCCACTTCCCAAACCGTTGAACTGTATCAAATAAATTAAAACTTGATCACTTGATTGATTTTAACAAAATAAAAGAAAATAGATTAAGATAAAGTACAAATGCAAATATATACTGTGCAAATACATAAAAAATAATGCAAAATATAAGGTTTTGCACTCTAAATATTTGCATTTGTACTCCTTCCAAACTGAGCCTAAATATACTAAATCGTATCAAACAATACACTAAATAGTGATTAGAAAAAGAAAATAAAAATTTACAATATCTAGTGATAACCAAAAGTGAACAGAAATAAGAGGAAGAAAATTGAAGTTAAAGGAAAGAATATTGGGAATCGACAAAATTAAAGCTGAAACATGAAACATGAAACCTGGAAGAGTCATTTGATTGACAGCTGGACGCGTGCCTCCTTCAAAACTCCCATTAGGTGCCGCTAGATGCAGAGTTGGGCTGTTGCAAGACCTGAAACTCTAAGCTTAGCATGGTTGGAGGTGTATCCGATTATGGGGACTATTGAGTAGAGGGTGAGAGTCGTTGGATGTCAGAGATGGAATGGGATTGTAAGATGGACAAGATTGGTTCTAAGGTCCAGCCAGGTGATCTTAGCGATATGGGGGCGGTGATGCTCTGTTTCTCGAAGGAGGAAGGTGACGAGTGATGAGGTCGGCTGGTTCGGGTTACAGCAGGGAGGAAAAAAACAATAAAATGACTAAGTTAAAACCAAAACTTATGCAACTATATATAAAAAAGACTAAGTTAATGGAGACTATAGGTCGAAATAATACCTAACTAGGGGAATGATATTGTTGGAAGCTAAGTGAATCATGTTATCATACTAAACAACTAAATACCAATTGGTGAAAGCTGAGTTGCCCCTTCTTTTGGAACGGCTGCATCTAGAATAAAGGTTTAACGGCTGCATCTAGAATAAAGGTTTAGGCTACCTATGTATCTAATGTGAGATAAAGTCAGCGTAGTTCCAAGAGAAATTGTTTCTAATCATAAGTGGTTGGTAGCCTATTGAAGTTTAAAATTGACTTTGTTTGACACGAAATGTGGTTTAGCATTTAGGTTAGGAAAGAGGGAGGGGATAAAAAGGCTCAAAGACAAAGGATCCAACGTTGCTTTGATGATTTGTGGGTTTGTGAAAATGATAATGGGGTATAAGTGTTTAGGGATCACCTTCTCATTAAAAATTGTAGGGCTATTTTTTTTTTTTTTAAGCAAGGGAGTTTCTTAAAATCATACCAACTACTTCCTTTGACTTTAGGCTTTCATTACCCAAGGGTCTAAGGAGGAATTTTCCTTAAAACAAAATGTGGCTTAGGGCTTGGGTGTAAAAAGAAAAGGATGGATTATAAATGCATTATTATATCACCAAACACAAAATGTTGTGTACGGTTGGATATGGATTGGGCTTGCCCAAGTTCAGTTCTAGTATTTATTACATCATAGATTGAGTTTTAATGAAGAATAATTTGGCCCTCTAATTATGGGTTGCCACATGGTAGACCCAAAATTTTTTATCCGATGTGGTTGGACCTCGTCTGAGTACATTGGCTCATGCCGCCCTCCAGGAATCGGACCTCACTTGATTGCAATTTAAGAAATAGCCTAACCACAATCCAAGTCAGATTGCCTCAAGGGCATGGACCTAAGTACTCCGAGTATTGACCTACCTCTCCGACCTGGTCAACTAATAAGTTGGGGAATTAGCCAACCTCGATGGAAACAACCTACGTTGTGCATTCTTCCTTATCCGCCCGCTTCACTTAGTGCCTCTGAAATGCATCAGCACGGCGACATGCTACCCACTTAGTAGTGATGAGCCCAATTCCTCCTGATGTGTTCTTCTTTTGCAAAACCAGCCTACTGACCTCACTAGCCTTTGTCCGAGCTGTCAAAGCCGACAAGGACTTGGTGCAATTTGTGCATCCACAAGTTTCAACTTTCAAAGTCTATTAAATCATGCAAGTAGGTAGAGAAATGGTAATTGGATGCTATTGTTAACGAAATGAGTAGGAAATGGAGTGAGGATTCTTTTGTACCTATGGTTGTGTTTGGTTGCTGTGCAAATTTATTTGCACTAGTACAAATGCATGGGAGTGCAAATGTAAAAAATACAAATTTTTGTTTAATTTTATATTGGATTTTATGTTATTCTGCTTCATGTCTTAATTTACTTCATTAGTAGTGCAACCAATCAAAAAGCTAAAATTTAAAACAAAAATAGGTCAGAATTTATACTCAATTCATTTGCACTACCATGGTTTTGCATAAATATAAATTTATTTGCATTGCAACCAAACACATCCCATTTAAAAATTATATTACCATTCTCATGCATTTTTTGAAGAGTGAGCTTAGAAAGTACAATTGGAAATTGGGAAGTGCGGCAAACAGGAATATTTATTCTTCTACTCATAGAACAAATAAAAGATCAATCCAAGAAAAGCATACATGACAAACGTTTCCATAATTAACATATCAAACTTGAGCTAGTTTTTCATACAACAAAAACATAGTTGAAATTATTAGATAAAACTTCTGCACACGAAACCTGATGTTACATCTTATTCATCAGCACACTCAATCTGTAAATTACAAACAACAATTCACCAAGTGGATACTTCAGATTTCGAATTCAAATCTTTGACTTATTCCATTGCACCATGTCGTTCTCACACGATTTGCTGTAGATGAAGAAAGACCTGTTTCCTTGGAAAGTAAAAACAATAATCCAGCATATCGATCTTTCTCCTAGCTTCACATTCAACAAGGCACAAAAGTTAATGTGGTATTAAAGATTATTTGGTTACCAAATACCATTGAAAACTAAATTTCCTTTAGGGTGTGTTTGGTTTGATAGAAAATGAAAGAGAGAAGTATAAAGTTGAGGGAATGTTATTAAGAAATTTCACAAAATTGGCTAAGAACTTTTCCTTGGGAATTCTACAGAATTACTTGAACAACTTTCTCTCAACTTCCTGTTTCTATTTACTGATAAACTAATTGGAGCCTTAAAGCACTATTCATTTTACTCAGAATAAAAAAAAGGAAAGAAGAGAAGGCATTTATTTTGGGAAAAAATAATGATATGCATATCCTTTCATTAAAACAATTAGAATAATAAAATATTTCCGGGAAAAATAATTTGGAGATTCAAGAATATATAGTGTAGTATCTAAATGAATTTTTTGACAAGATAACAGACAAAAAATAAATAAATAACAATCTGTTACCTTTAAGTGAATGGAGTAAAGACGATAAATGAAAACAAACGAAGTTATAAGAATTAGGAAGACGAAGAAGCATACTGTTGCTTTAGTGTTTGCCTCAGCGCCGGAAATTGTTGGGACGTTGTTGAAGCACTGTAGTATACTCCTATCGTAAATTGGGACAGCGAAATATATCATTTGTCTCAAGGGTTGAGATCCTTTCAGGATTTATACTTGTTCTCAATTCCTCGCAATCGGATATTCTCAACGTTCTTAGATCAGGAAAATCACAGGGAGGTAGCCCCTTGAGCTTGGGACAGTTGGAAATCTGAAGATTGACAAGCTTGAGGAATAATTGTTCACTTGTTGAGGATACTTCACCATTGTCCATATCTTCTTCTAAGGACCATTCTCCTTCCCAATTATCCAAGCTACTTATTATCAGATGCTTGAGCGAGGGTAGCTTTCCAAGAGGTGGGAGGACCTTACTTCTACAATGGTCCAGCTCTAGTTTCTCGAGATTGGACATCTCTGCCATCCATCTAGGCAGTCTTTCACCATAATACCCCTTGATCTTGAGAATACGTAGGTTTGTAGGAGCTGGTTGAAGACATTCCATTATTGCTTTGGCCACATCTCTATCCCTGGTGGTTTCCCATTCTAATGTCAACGTTTCAAGCTGTTGATTGTTCTTGAAATTGTTGATGTACTGGCTGACATCTGCATTGCTGACCACAACATTGTCTAGTCCTGATATGGTAATAGAATTACATCCCATGATGCACCCCCACAACTTCAAATCGCCGACTCCATAGCGTCTTCTATTTTCTTGTGGAATTCTGCATTTATAGCTCAGTATCTTGACAAGTCGAATGTTAACAAGGCTGCTGCCTATGTTCACCGGTAATTCCAACTCTAAGCCCTCTAGTAACAATATTTCTAACTGGTAGAGGCTAGAAATTGATATTGGTAGCTTTCTAATTCCAGTGTAGGAGAGGTCCAGGTATCTTAAGAGTTTCAAATTACCGATCATATCAGACAAGTCATTATTACCGAAGTATAGATTGCGCAAACACAACACACGTAAGCATCTCCATGCATCAAATAAACGATCAAGGTTTGTTACAAGGCATGGAATCTCTACCCTATAGAAAGAAGGTCCACGTAGTAGAAATGTGCGTGGAGCCCTAACTTGGTACAAGGCGTCCAATCTTTCTGCCGTGTTATGATCTCTGTTAAGAAATAATGACAAATAACGAGCCTTTGTACCAATGTTGTTCCACAATTTATCATTATCGTGTTGTTCCATTCTCAAATAGACATCCTTTAAAATAGATTGTGCTAGATCGTGGATGAGGTCGTGCATCACAAACATTGGTTCACCACTTCTATTTAAACGCTCAGACTTTTGGAAAAATGACCTAAGATATAGCTCATCAAAATAGTCCCTGCTGATGTCCATTTGTCTATTTCCTCGGGGAGGTATAAAACCCTCCCCTATCCATAGCAATATCAACTCCTCTTTCTCAAAGAAATAGTCTTTAGGGAATATGGAACAATAAGAAAAGCATTTTTTCAGATGCGCTGGGAGATGGTGATAGCTCAAGCGTAGAGCAGGCATTATACCGTTTTCATCATTTTCTAGCTCCCATATTTCGCTAGTCAAGACAAATTCCCAGTACCCCTTTTCAACTTTAGAATGTAAAAGGCCTCCTAGTGACTTTACGGCAAGAGGCACGCCTTTACATTTCTCTACAATTTTCCGACCGATTTCTTCCAGATGCGGATATGTTCCCAGAACAACAGTATCATCAACAAATGCACGTTGCTTGAATATTGACCAACAATATTCATTTTCTAAGACTTGTAGGCGGTGAACAGGAAGGGTACCCATGACAAGTGAAACTTTTTCATTTCGTGTTGTAACTAAGACTTTACTTCCCTTTTCTCCAAACATTAACGGTGTTCGTAATTGCTCCCATAGTTCCCTTTTCTCATTCCAGATGTCATCCAGGACAATAAAAAATCTCTTGCCAATCAGATTGTTCTTAAGTTGGATTTGGAGTGTGTCTAGGCCTGTAAAACTACATGGTTGCCCGGTGAGCGATTCAATAATGTCTTTTGTTATTTTAGCACAGTCAAWTTCTTSAGACACGYAGACCCACGCTCTAACGKCGAAATGCTYTTYTACSCTAACATCATTATAGACAGACTGAGCAAGGGTGGTTTTACCTAAGCCACCCATACCAACTATGGGAAGCACTCCAAAATTTGTTTCAATAGGACCATCCGACGTCAACAGGGTGACAATATTGCCCTTGTCGGTCTCTCGACCATAGAAGTCAGACTCCTGGAAATTCGAAGTCGTATCTCTTCTGATTTCCATTCTTGGCCCATTTAGCATACTCCTATCCAACCCCAGCGCATTTGCATTATTTGTAAGCTCATCTAGTTTTTTGTTGATTTCCTCAATTCGTCTTGCTATCCTATGTTTAGCAACAATAACCTTTGGACTACAACAAGGGATGAGGCAGCACACCTGGTTTGCTTGCGATTCCATTGTAAGAACATGTGCAACATATTCCTCCGATATGTCTTCGGTTTCAAAAGCCAGATCGTTGAGTCCATCCAGCCATTCCTTCACTCCTTGCGTTTTTATCTGTTTCTCCTCCGCATCGATGAGTAGACTCTTGATCATTTGAAACTTTTTTTTCAACTTTTGAACATCGTTGTGGATGCCGCGTATGGATGAAATATCCTTGATAATTTCGTCGGCTGTATTTTTCAATAAAATTTCAATGGTAGCTGATACAAGTAATTCAGTCGCCATAAAAGTTCTGTTCAGAACTCTCGATTGAACGAAACAAGTGACTCGCCAAGAAAGCAAAGATATAAATATACCAACTGATAATGTCTCAGATGGAAATTTCTCTTGCCGCTGTCAACAGGTTGGGAAGGTTATGGGTATAGCAAAATAAATAAAAATAAACAAGGAAGCAAACATGCATGGATTCCTGCAACTAAGAAGCTCAAAGAGTGGATTGAGATCGAAGGAGCACAATCCAGCTGCCTTTTATAACATTTCATCTGTTTACTATGGTAGAGGTGCAGTGCGTGGTAGATCCGGACTCGCCCGTGGGCTCCATCTGGGACCCATCCGTATTGACACTGGCGTGTTCAACCGTGATACGTAGTTCAGCGAGGGTGTGTGTGTTTTCTTTTTTTTTTTTTTTTTTGTCTCCGGCTTATTCTTTTATAAAAGAATTTTCGTAAAAGTATCTTCATAAAAGTGCTTTTCGTAAAAATGCTTTCATAAAACTATTTTTACAAAAATGCTTTATTGTATTAACACTTAAAAAAGCTGAAAATTTGGGCTTAAAAAATAACTTGTTATTTTAAAAATAAACACTTATTTGGGGCTTACTTTCCAAACACAAATAAATGCTTTAATAATGTGGTCTCCGCCCAAATAAACACTTATTTCTAAGCACTCCCAAACATGACCTACGTACAGTAGCATCCCATTGTAACAAAATAGTAACAGCCACCAAGTCCTTACTCCTTAGCTTCAATATCATTTCATAGCTATGGGTAATTTTATTTTTCTATTCAGGAACCACAAGAGAACCGACATTGCACAATGCCATTTCCTCTCCATTTCGAGATAAAGCACCAACTACCTTATTTTTTTAATCATTCTTATAATGAAAATGACATAATCTAGTCTAAAAGTTTAGTCATGCCCTTCTATTTCACAGCAGTGATGAATTACTACTCCAATAAACGCTTCAAACTTTCAAAATCTATTTTGATTATAAAATAGCCATTTTGTAAATAATGTCTCCACTAAGAAGAGGAACTCTAGATCCTCCATGTGGATGGCTTGTCAAACTAGAGAGGCAACAGATCTAGATTGATCCTACTGGAGCTTGATGAGGTGATTCTAGAGTATGCCCTTCAGTTTGGATTCCAAGCGTAGAACAACGAAGCAAAATACGAGGCATTGGTAACCGGTAGGGGTGGATGCGAACTGAGCTTTTCACGAGCTATTCAAGCTCGGCTCTGTCCAGACCGAGCTTCGAACCAAATTCGAGCTAGAATACCGAGCTCGTTTAATAATCGAGCCAAGCTCAAATATTATGCAATTCGGTTTGTTAGGCTCGCGAGCCTATTCGAACCTTGTATATATATAATTTTTATATTTATATATAATATTCGTATATAATTATATAATTTATATTTAAATTTATTGGTGTACACACTATTGTGGTCCCTATTGTATTTTATATTTTCTTACTTTATCTAATGCCTAGGGTGGGAGAGAAAGAATAAACCCTCGATTGAATCTTGAAGATTTGAACTGTCGAACACAAACTGTTTTGAGACGAAACTGCCGAACACGAAACCGCAAGTCTGCAATTGTGAGAGACGAGTAGAGAGCAAGTGCGAGTGCCATTGTGCGAGTGTGCAACAAGTGAAGACGGTGGTGGCGTCTTCACTTGTTGCACACTCGCACAGTGGCACTCGCACTTGCTCTCTACTCGTCTCTCACAATTGCAGACTTGCGGTTTCATGTTCGGCAGTTTCGTCTCAAACCAGTTTGAGTTCGACAGTTCAAGTCTTCAAGATTCAATCGAGGGTTTATTCTTTCTCTCCCACCCTAGGCATTAGATAAAGTAAGAAAATATAAAATACAATAGGGACCACAATAGTGTGTACACCAATAAATTTAAATATAGATTATATAATTATATATGAATATTATATATAAATATAAAGATTATATATATACAAGGTCCGAATAGGCTCACGAGCCTAACGAACCGAATTGCATAATATTTGAGCTTGGCTCGATTATTAAACGAGTTCGTTATTCTAGCTCGAATTTGGTTCGAAGCTCGGTCTGGACCGAGCCGAACTCGAATAGCTCATGAAAAGCTCAATTCGCATCCACCCCTACCGGTTACCATGGCCTTGTATTTTGCTTCATTGTTCTACACTTGGAATCCAAACCGAAGGGCATACTCTACAATCACCTCATCAAGCTCCAATAGAATCAATCTAGATCTGCTGCCTCTCAAGTTTGACAAGCCATCCACTTGGAGGATCTAGAGTTCCTCTTCCTAGTGGAGACATTATTTACAAAATGGCAATTTTATAATCAAAATAGATTTTGAAAGTTTGAAGCGTTTATTGGAGTAGTAATTCATCACTGCTGTGAAATAGAAGGGCATGACTAAACTTTTAGACTAGATTATGTCATTTTCATTATAAGAATGATTAAAAAAAYAAGGTAGTTGGTGCTTTATCTCGAAATGGAGAGGAAATGGCATTGTGCAAKGTCGGTTCTCTTGTGGTTCCTGAATAGAAAAATAAAATTACCCATAGCTATGAAATGATATTGAAGCTAAGGAGTAAGGACTTGGTGGCTGCTACTATTTTGTTACAATGGGATGCTACTGTACGTACGTCATGTTTGAGAGTGCTTAAAAATAAGTGTTTATTTGGGCGGAGACCACATCATTAAAGCACTTATTGGTGTTTGGAAAGTCAGCCCCAAATAAGTGTTTATTTTTAAAATAACGAGTTATTTTTTAAGCCCAAATTTTCAGTTTTCTTAAGTGTTAATACAATAAGCACTTGATCAAAATTTTTCTCCCAGAATTGTCCTCGACAAAATTTAGAATACCAATTGTACCCTTTTGCAGAAGCAATTGTATAAAGACACTTTTATAAATGTAATTTTATGAAAAGTATTTTATGAAAGTAAAGCATTTTTGTAAAAATAGTTTTATGAAAGCATTTTTACGAAAATCACTTTTATAAGAATACTTTCACGAAAATTCTTTTATAAAGGAATTAGCCGGAGACAAAAAAAAAAAAAAAAAAAAGAAAACACACACACCCTCGCTGAACTACGTATAACGGTTGAACACGCCAGTGTCAGTACAGATGGGTCCCCGATGTAGCCCACGGGCGAGTCCGGATCTACCACGCACAGCACCTCTACCATAGTAAACAGATGAAATGTTATAAAAGGCAGCTGGGTTGCGCTCCTTCGATCTCAATCCACTCTTTGAGCTTCTTAGTTGCAGGAATCCATGCATGTTTGCTTCCTTGCTTATTTTTATTTATTTTGCTATACCCATAACCTTCCCAACCTGTTGACAGCGGCAAGAGAAATTTCCATCTGAGACATTATCAGTTGGTATATTTATATCTTTGCTTTCTTGGCGAGTCACTTGTTTCGTTCAATCGAGAGTTCTGAACAGAACTTTTATGGCGACTGAATTACTTGTATCAGCTACCATTGAAATTTTATTAAATACAGCCGACGAAATTAGTAAGGATATTTCATCCATACGCGGCATCCACAATGATATTCAAAAGTTGAAAAAAAAATTTCAAATGATCAAGAGTCTACTCATCGATGCGGAGGAGAAACAGATAAAAACGCAAGGAGTGAAGGAATGGCTGGATGGACTCAACGATCTGGCTTTTGAAACCGMAGACATATYGGAGGAATATGTTGCACATGTTCTTACAATGGAATCGCAAGCAAACCAGGTGTGCTGCCTCATCCCTTGTTGTAGTCCAAAGGTTATTGTTGCTAAACATAGGATAGAAAGACGAATTGAGGAAATCCACAAAAAACTAGATGAGCATACAAATTATCCAATTGTGCTGAGGTTGGATAGGAGTATGCTAAATGGGCGAAGAATCGAAATCATAAGAGATAGGGCTTGGGCTTCTAATTTCCAGGAGTCTTACTTCTATGGTCGAGAGACCGACAAGGGCAATATTATCACCACCCTGTTGACGTCAGATGGTCCTATTGAAACAAATTTTGGAGTGCTTCCCATAGTTGGTATGGGTGGCTTAGGTAAAACCACCCTTGCTCAGTCTGTCTATAATGATGTTAGSGTARAARAGCATTTCGMCGTTAGAGCGTGGGTCTRCGTGTCTSAAGAAWTTGACTGTGCTAAAATAACAAAAGACATTATTGAATCGCTCACCGGGCAACCATGTAGTTTTACAGGCCTAGACACACTCCAAATCCAACTTAAGAACAATCTGATTGGCAAGAGATTTTTTATTGTCCTGGATGACATCTGGAATGAGAAAAGGGAACTATGGGAGCAATTACGAACACCGTTAATGTTTGGAGAAAAGGGAAGTAAAGTCTTAGTTACAACACGAAATGAAAAAGTTTCACTTGTCATGGGTACCCTTCCTGTTCACCGCCTACAAGTCTTAGAAAATGAATATTGTTGGTCAATATTCAAGCAACGTGCATTTGTTGATGATACTGTTGTTCTGGGAACATATCCGCATCTGGAAGAAATCGGTCGGAAAATTGTAGAGAAATGTRAAGGCGTGCCTCTTGCCGTAAWGKYAMTAGGARGCMTTTTACRTTMTAAWGTYRAAAWRRSGKACTGGRAATTTGTCTTGACTAGCRWMAYAWGGGAGCWAGAAAATGATGAAAACGGTATAATGCCTGCTCTACGCTTGAGCTATCACCATCTCCCAGCGCATCTGAAAAAATGCTTTTCTTATTGTTCCATATTCCCTAAAGACCATTTCTTTGAGAAAGAGGAGTTGATTTTGCTATGGATAGGGGAGGGTTTTATACTTCCCCGAGAAAATAGACAAATGGAAGACATCAGTAGGGACTATTTTGATGAGCTATGTTATAGGTCACTTTTCAAAATGTCTGGGCGTTTAAATAAAAGTGGTGAACCAATGTTTGTGATGCACGACCTCATCCACGATTTAGCACAATCTATTTTAAAGGATGTCTATTTGAGAATGGAACAACACCATAATGATAGATTGTGGAACAACATTGGTACAAGGGCTCGTTATTTGTCATTATTTCTTAACAGAGATGATTACACGGCAGAAAGATTGGACGCCTTGTTCCAAGTTAGGTCTCCACGCACATTTCTACTACGTGGACCTTCCGACTATAGGGTAGAGATTCCATGCGTTGTAACAAACCTTCACCGTTTATTTGATGCATGGAGATGCTTACGTGTGTTGTGTTTGCGCAATCTATACTTCGGTAATAAAGGCTTGTCTGATATGATCGGTAATTTGAAACTCTTAAGATACCTGGACCTCTCCTACACTGGAATTAGAAATCTACCAATATCAATTTCTAGCCTCTACCAGTTAAAAATATTGTTACTAGAGGGTTTAGAGTTGGAATTACCCGTGAGCATAGGCAGCAGCCTTGTTAATATTCGACTTGTCAAGATACTGAGATATAAATGCAGAATTCCACAAGAAAATAGAAGACGGAATGGAGTCGGCCATTTGAAGTTGTGGGGGTGCATCATGGGATGTAATTCTATTACCATATCAGGACTAGACAATGTTGTGGTCAGCAATGCAGATGTCAGCCCGTACGTCAACAATTTCAAGAACAATCAACAGCTTGAAACGTTGACATTAGAATGGAAAACCACCAGGGATAGAGATGTGGCCAAAGCAATAATGGAATGTCTTCAACCAGCTCCTACAAACCTACGTATTCTCAAGATCAAGGGGTATTATGGTGAAAGACTGCCTAGATGGATGGCAGAGATGTCCAATCTCGAGAGACTAGAACTGGACCATTGTAGATGTAAGGTCCTCCCACCTCTTGGAAAGCTACCCTCGCTCAAGCATCTGATAATAAGTAGCTTGGATAATTGGGAAGGAGAATGGTCCTTAGAAGAAGATATGGACAATGGTGAAGKATCCTCAACAAGTGAACAATTATTCCTCAAGCTTGTCAATCTTCAGATTTCCAACTGTCCCAAGCTCAAGGGGCTACCTCCCTGTGATTTTCCTGATCTAAGAACGTTGAGAATATCCGATTGCGAGGAATTGAGAACAAGTATAAATCCTGAAAGGATCTCAACCCTTGAGACAAATGATATATTTCRCTGTCCCAATTTACGAYAGGAGTATACTACAGTGCTTCAACAACGTCCCAACAATTTCCGGCGCTGAGACAAACACTAAAGCAACAGTATGCTTCTTCGTCTTCCTAATTCTTATAACTTCATTTGTTTTCATTTACATACTACACTATATATATTCTTGAATAGTGCTTTAAGGCTCCAATTAGTTTATCAGCAAATAGAAACAGGAAGTTGAGAGAAAGTTGTTTAAGTAATTCTGTAGAATTCCCAAGGAAAAGTTCTAAGCCAATTTTGTGAAATTTCTTAATAACATTCCCTCAACTTTATGCTTCTCTCTTTCATTTTCTATCAAACCAAACACACCCTAAAGAAAATTTAGTTTTCAATGGTATTTGGTAACCAAATAATCTTTAATACCACATTAACTTTTGTGCCTTGTTGAATGTGAAGCAAGGAGAAAGATCGATATGCTGGATTAATGTTTTTACTTTCCAAGGAAACATGTCTTTCTTCATCTACAGCAAATCATGTGAGAACGACATGGTGCAATGGAATAAGTCATAGATTTGAATTCGACATCTGAAGTATCCCCTTGGTGAATTGTTGTTTGTAATTTACAGATTGAGTGTGCTGATGAATAAGATGTAACATCAGGTTCCGTGTGCAGAAGTTTTAATTAATAATTTCAACTATGTTTTTGTTGTATGAAAATCTAGCTCAAGTTTGATATGTTAATTTTGGAAACATGATGTTTTGGGGTCTTGGGAAATTAAAAAGTTTGTCATGTATGCTTTTCTTGGATTGAACTTTTATTTGTTCTATGAGTAGAAGAATAAATATTTCTGTTTGTCGCACTTCTCAATTTCCAATTGTACTTTCCAAGGTCACTCTTCAAAAAATGCATGAGGATGGTAATATATAAGATTACTTAAGTATTTACATAAGATTACTTTTACTTAAGGATGATCATTTATAACTTAACCCAGCTTGACTACACCTACAAATTTCCAGGATTAAGTAATTATTTTTTAATAAGCTTGGTCTAGTTCAAATTTACACCAAGTCCACACATAATGCGGGCAGTAGAATTAGACCTAATAGCATCTGCATCTATATCCAATTATGAAATCTCTAGATCCGCATTTGCATCATATTATTATGTCAGATTATGGATCAAATTCAGATTTAATCTGTAACCGTCTTATTGTATTTAAAATGATCAAAAGAGAAAGACAAAAGTGCCCAATTATTCTTTTTCCATTAGATGGTTTCAAGGGAAATTTTGATCATTTTAAGTTTGGTATTTTAACACAACACACTAATTAACTCTTCAAGGTAGGTACTAACGGAAAGTGAGACTCGAATTCACATCTCCGCTAAGACTACCCAGCTAATGTATCAATATCGAAGGAGTTTACTGCAGTTTTTTTGTTAGAATAATTTCCGGGTTTTTAGGAAAGTCCTAGTCTTTAGGGATAACTACATGTATTTGAATTGTTCCAAGAAAGTCCTAGTCTTTAGGGATAACTACCTGTATTTGAATTGTTCCAAGTCTCTGTTACCACTTAGCTTTATTCTCGCTAAAGTGGGTTGCTTTCCAATCGTGTATTGAATGGCTATTTAAGCCAAGATTATTGTTAATAAAATTTAGTCATTCAACCCAGTTTGTTGTGTTCTTATTTTTAGCTTTCATATTAGATTAAAGGTCCCAACAATCTGGTATCAGAGCTTCCACTGGGCCTGACAAAATCAAAGCAGCAGTCTTTGAAGTTCTTGCAGTAGCACAGAAGATGACTACTGAAGGGAGTTTTATACAGCCAGCCATTCCTCGCTTTGATGGTCACTATGACCATTGGAGCATGCTGATGGAAAATTTCCTACGATCTAAGGAATATTGGGAGCTGGTGGAGCCTGGCTATGTTGAGCCAACAAGTGGATTATTGCAGATAGATGCACAGCGAAAGAAGAATGATGAGATGAAGCTGAAGGACCTAAAAGTGAAGAACTATCTCTTCCAGGCCATCGATCGCACAGTTCTCAACACAATTCTCAAGAAGGATACTGCCAAAGAAATATGGGATGCCATGAAGAAAAATTTCGAAGGGAATGTAAGGGTCAAGATGTCTCATCTTCAAGCTCTCCGCAGAGAATTTGAAACTCTTGAGATGAGGTCCGGTGAAGGAGTGACAAAGTATTTCTCTAGGGTGGAGTGGTGGAGAAAAATCTACGTTCTTTAACTAAGAAGTTCAACTATGTTGTTTGTTCTATTGAGGAGTCAAAGGACATTGGTGCTCTCACTGTTGATGAGTTACAAAGCTCATTAATAGTACAAGAACAGAAATTCCAGAGGCACAATGGTGAGGAACAGGCCTTGAAAGTGACATATGAAGGAGGAAGAGGTCGTGGTCGTGGTTCCTACAGAGGAAGAGTACGAGGGAGAGGTCGAGCAGGTTTCAACAAGGAAACTGTGGAGTGTTACCGATGCTATAATCTTGGACATTTTCAGTATGAAAGTCCTTTTGGGAACAAAGAAGCAAACTATGCAGAGCTTGATGAGGAAGATGAATTGCTTCTGATGTCTTATGTGGAGCTGTATGATTCCAAAAGAGAAGATGCATGGTTCGTTGATTCAGGGTGTTCTAATCACATGTGCGGTGATCGAGCTATGTTCAGTGAACTTGATGAAAAATTTCGGCATTCGATGAAATTGGGGAACAACACTAAGATGAGTGCGATGGGAAAGGGAAGTGTGAATCTGTTGTTGAATGGAGTCAATCATGTTGTTGATGTATACTATATTCCAGAGTTGAGAAATAATCTCTTGAGTATAGGGCAGTTGCAAGAAGAAGGCTTGGCTATTTTGATCAAGGGAGGGATGTGCAAGATATTTCATCCAAAGAAGGGTTTGATCATTCAAACCAACATGAGTGCCAATAGGATGTTTATCTTGTTGACTCAGTCTCAAGCTCCTTCTCAAACACATCTGATCAAAACTTGTCTCATCTTTGGCATCGGAGGTATGGGCATCTGAGCTACAAGGGTTTGAGAACCTTGCTGAACAAGAACATGGTACGTGGACTTCCTCAACTCTCTGCCTCAAGTGTGACATGCACTGATTGCACCAACGGGAAAAAACATCCTGATCCTATCCCAAAGAGGAGTACTTGGAGAGCAACTCATAAGTTGGAACTTATTCATGCAGATATTTGTGGTCCGATCACTCCTACTCCAACCAGAGGAGGCTTGGAGTGGAGTGAAACCCTCAGTAGATCATTTTCGGGTCTTTGGTTGCATAGCACACGTCCATGTTCCAGAAGCAAGGAGGACTAAACTTGATAGTAGAAGCATTACTTGTGTATTATTGGGAGTTAGTGAGGAGTCAAAAGGTTACAGGCTATTTGATCCTATTGCTAAGAGGGTTGTTGTGAGTACAGATGTAATTTTCCAAGAAGGGAAGCAATGGATTGGGATGTGAGTTATGAAAAACAAATAGTAGTAGACTTAGAATGGGGTGAGAGTGATGGTGAGAATGAAGAAGGGGTGAGTGAAAATGGGAATGGAGATGATTCTGATGGAGAGATAAGAGAGACTAGTGATGAGGGAGTTAGAGAAGAGGAAGATGGTCCTAGTGAGGGTGAAGAGAGAGTGAGGGAATTGAGGCAACCTCAAGAGAGGCAACCTCCTACGTTGATGGGTGATTATGATAGTGGAGAAGGTCTATCTGAGGATGAAGCTCATAGAGCACTAGTGGTATCAACTGATCCATTGTATTTTGAGAAAGCTGTGAAGAAGGCAAATTGGAGATTGGCCATGGATAGTGAAATCAAATCCTTCGTGAAAAACAAAACATGGACACTCACTGAGCTGCCAGCTGGAGCCAAAAAATTGGAGTGAAGTGGGTTTACAAAACTAAATACAATGAGCATGGAAAGATTGATAAGCACAAAGCTCATTTGGTTGCTAAAGGGTACTCTCAAAAGCATGGAATAGACTACACAAAAGTTTTTACACCAGTGGCAAGGATGGATACTGTAAGGATGATTATTGCTCTAGCCGCACAGAAGGATTGGAAGATTTTTCAGCTGGATGTCAAATCAGGTTTTCTCCATGGTGAGCTGAATGAAGATGTTTATGTGGAGCAGCCAAGAGGGTATGAAAAAAAAGGCATTGAGCATTTGGTTTACAAGTTACACAAAGCCTTGTATGGATTAAAACAAGCTCCACGAGCTTGGTTTAGTCGAATGGAAGCACATTTCATTGGTGAAAGGTTTCAGAGGTGCGATAGCGAGCAGACATTATTCACAAAGAGAAGCAAAGAAGGAAAAATTATCATTGTAAGTGTTTATGTTGATGATTACTTTTTACTGGTGATGATGAAGTTATGATGTCTGAATTTAAAAACTCAATGTTAAGAGAGTTTGATATGTCTGGTTTGGGGAAGATGAGGTTTTTTCTTGGGATCGAGGTGCTACAAAAGTCCGATGGTATTTATATATGCCAAAGGAAATATGCTTTGGAGGTTTTTAGAAGGTTTGGTATGATGGAAAGTATTTTGGTGGGCTATCCAATAGTTTCAGGTTTCAAAGTGAGCAAAGATGGAGATGGAGTCCCTGTTGATGAGACGTACTACAAGCAGTTGGTGGAGAGTTTAATGTATCTCACTGGCACGAGACTTGACATGATGTTTGTTACTTGTTTCATAAGTATATATATGGCAAAACCAATGGAGATTCATCTACAGGCAACTAAGAGAGCACTTCGATACTTAAAAGGGACTGTGAACTGTGGAATTCATTATAAGAAAGGAGGAGATGGTGAGTTATTGGCATTTATAGATAGCGACTATGCTAGAGATATGGAGGATAGGAAGAGTACATCTGGGTATGTGTTTTTAATGAGTTTAGGTGTTCTTGCATGGTGTTAAAAAAAGCAGCCTATTGTGACTTTATCAACCACAGAAGCTGAGTTTGTGGCAGTTGCAGTTTGTGCTTGTCAAGGAGTCTGGATGAAGAGAATTTTAAAGGAGCTGGGACACTCTAATGGAGGATGTACTACTGTGATGTGTGACAACAGTTCAACCATCAAGCTATCTAAAAATCCAGTTATGCAAGGTCGCAACAAGCATATTGATGAATAGGTAGACCTATTCATGGCCTGGGTAGCTGGTGGGTCGGCCCAACCTAGCCCATTTTAAATTGGGCTTGGATATGATTTTAGGTCTATGGGCTTGGGCTTAAAACACCGGGTCCAATCTTTTTTTTTTCAGGATGGGCTCAGGCTCGAATCGAGCCATAGCCCGACTTGATCAATGCCAGCCCATTCATTGGTCTCTTTCAGCTGTCAGGGAGTTTTTGGGGATAGTTGATCATTGCCTAAGAAATCAGTCGAATTTGTCCACATTTGATGTCAGGGAGTTTAAGTAAACTTCATCCACATTTGATGTTTTATGCAAACAGCTGATTGCTAACCAGAGGCTTTTGTCCATTACTTGGCATTGATAAGGAAGGTCTTAGTATATTTTGAATAGGATTGTTGGAGAGGGCTCAAGAACCAGAACCTTTAGGATGCCAACATCATCTTCCCTTCACGTCGAGTTGCGCTTCTATGGTCGACAAACTGATAAGGACAATCTAATCAAACTGTTGATGTCGGAGGATCCTAATAAAACAAACTTTGGAGTGCTTTCCCATAGTTGGAACGGGTGGTCTGGGTAAAACTGCTCTTGTTATGTCTTTATACCATGAAGACGAAGTAAATGCGCATTTCAACATCAAAGCGTGGGTCTGGGTGTCGGAAACATTTGACAGAGCTAGGATTACTAGAGGTATCCTTGAATCGGCCACTAAGGAACCATATATGCTCACACGCCTAGGATACTTCAAAGCCAACTTAAGGACAAACTGAAAGGAAAGAAATTTTTAATTGTTCTAGATGATATCTGGAATTTTAAACGAGAAGACTGGGAAGTACTACAGAAACCATTAATGTTTGGGGAGAAAGGAAGTAAGGTCATAGTGACCACACGAAATGAAAGCGTTTCATTACTCATGGGTACCCTTCCTGCTCACGGCCTTGGAGTCTTAGAAAATGAATATTGTTGGTCGAAGAATAGTGGACAAATGTAAAGGCATGCCTCTTGCAGTGAAGTCACTCGGACGCTTTTTACATACTCCATTCGTAAAGGAGAAGTGGGAATATGTATTGACCCGCAAAATATGGGAATTAGAAGAAATGAGCGATGTAATGTTAGATCTAATGCTGAGCTATCACCATCTCCCAGCGCATTTGAAGAAGTGCTTCGCTTATTGTTCCGTCTTCCCCAAAGACTACATGTTTGAGGAGGAATTGGTTTTATTACGGATAGGGGAGGGTTTTTGATGAAGGGGAATTTGGCCCAATTTGGAGACGCGTGGACATGACTCAACACGGGTGATAATTCAGCATAAATCAGTTCGCTACAAAGCGACCTCGGGTACATTAGTACCGTGAACTAAAGTTACTTCGGGCTAAGATCGTTCCGGTATCAGTTCGTGAGCATGATCACCTCGGTACTAAAGCACTTCGGCATTCGGGGTAGATTAAGTTTGTGGAACGCGAGCTCAAGCAACTCGCCACCAAGCAGCCCGGCACTTCGTGAGCAGCCCGCTACCTAGTCTGATTGACCTCCGCATGGCAACCTCGAGGAGCACACCTCCGTACTTTGTAACGGCTACATTAGTTCACCAATCGCCCGATTCAGATGGAGATGGTCAACCTCACAGGGGGAGATGTTACTCCCAACTAACACGGTAACGGGACCTGACACAGCGGAAATTTAGGACCTGCTCCACCAAACCCGTCAGGACCCCAGTATATAAAGATCTCACCTCCCCCCAGGGGAAAAGGTAATGCGTAATCTTGCTCTCTAGCCCTCTAATTTACTGTCATCATCTTCAATCTCTCCACTATCAAAGTGTTAACTTAGCCATCGGAGTGTCCCTGCCGAGTAAGCCACCTCGAGATCTCTGACTCACCTCTTTCAAGAACCTCAGTCCTCGTCGTTACTGGCAGTCAGGTTGTATCCAGCAGGGAGCAGTCGGATTACGCCACATCAATTGGCACCGTCTGTGGGAAACCGTTACTGAAAGCCTCATCTTCATTTCAAAAACCTCAAGCTCATCCATGGTTGCCTCCAGCAACGCCGGACAGCACAACGAAGCGAACATCTCGGGGGAGCAACCCCAGTTCCCGTCCGTCTGCATAGGTTAGTTTACCATACTACTCTCCGCGGGTGGGATCCCAGCACTGACTGTGCCCCAGCCAACTGTGCCTGTGAGTGCCCCACTTCCTCTTGTCGTGAGTGCAACTTCCGTTGAACCCTTCGTGGTTCCCCCCGGAGTCAGGCAGAACCAACTAAGCGACCTGGTGAACTGTGTGCGGGCTATTCAAGCCCAAATGCTGCAAGTTCAGCCGTTCCAGCATTACCAACAGCAAGTTATACATCACTTTTACCAGCAACAGTTCCCATCACTGCAACAAAACCAGTAGATAGCTCCACCCCGATGTTCGATGACGCCGCAAAACCAACAACAGCTCAACCACCGTCTGAGCAACCGCCCCCCTCGCCGAGGAGAGACTTCCCAGGTCTCATCCCGCAGCAGAAGAGGAAAACAAGTAGCCCTTCCCACCTCGCAGCAACAAGGCAGGTCGAGAGATACTCGACCCACCAAGGCCAATTCGCCCTAGCGCGCACAACTGGAAGCTTCACTCATAGGAAACCAGTTTGAAGCCTTGGCCATGGACTCTGCGTGAGACCCTTCAGCTTGAGAAAACCAGTATCAACAGTCTTATTCTCTTCAAGCTAAGACACGGTTTGACAGCACCAATGCAGACCCAATCAAGAAGCAACGAAGACGGCGTCCTAAGGTGTGCCGGGCAATAGTTCCAGATCAGCTCGCAGAACCCAGTCGACCCGAGCAGCCCAAAGGTAAGGCAGAGGCGAGCTCGGAAGCCACAAAAGCCGCCCCTTTCTTCTCTGTGTCGTCTCCTCTGTCCTCCGAGCTCTTAGCCACTCCAATGTCGAACGACTTCAAAGTGCCCCCATTGGACAAATATGACGGATCTTTCGATCCGAATGATCATGTGGACTCTTTTCCAGTCCCAGATGTACCTCGCTGGGGCTGACAAAGCTTGTATGTGTGTGGCTTTTTCTACGACCTTCAGGGGAGTAGCACGCACCTGGTACAGAAACCTCCCACCCGGAGCTGTCAAGAATTGGACGCAGTTCGCACAAATGCTCACCTCGCACTTCATCACTAATAAGAAGTGCCCAAGGTCACAAGAAAGCCTCGTTAACATAGTCCAGAGGGAGGGAGAATTCATTCAGAGCTATATCAAGCGCTTTAACGACACCTGTTTGATGATCCCGGACTTAGACCCCGCTGTAAGACTCGCAGCAACGAAGAAAGGAATCACTCACAGGGAGTTCAAATGGCACGTGGTGGCGAACAAGCCTAAGGACATCACTGCATTCCTCAAACTCGCTGACTAATTCATCGAGACTGAAGAATAAATGAACCAAAAAATCGAAGCTCCAGTGGAGAAGAGGAGGAGGGAAGACGACAAGTCGCACAATGGTGGCGGCAAAAGAAAGAAAAGCAAGTCCCCAACCAGGGGAGGGAACATGTCAGATTTTCATCCCCGAGCTCCCCCGGTTGAAAGAATTTCACCGCCCTCAATGCAAAGCGAAGGGAAATTCTTATGGCAATTAAAGACGCCCCTCTTGTAAAGTGGCCAGCCCGGTTGAAAGTGGACCCAGCTACTAGAAATAAAAATGTATATTGTCACTTTCATAGAGACCACTGTCATAGCACCGAAACTGTAAAAACCTCCGCGACGAGATTGAAGAGTTCATCCATTGTGGATACCTATGAAATTTTGTACAAAAGAATAATAAAGGCTAGACAGATCAGCGAGGGGAGCAAATGAGAGATGCTCCTGAGCCCAACAACAGGCCGAGCGAACAAAGGCAGCTGCCTGAAGAAAGACTAGTCCGTGGGGTAATCAATACAATCACCGACGGATCGGTTGTCGCGGGCTGTTCCACAGCAGCAGGAAGGACTTCAGTCCGCGAGCTAGAGCACGAAGAGCAGAACCCTCCAAAGCGACTGCGGCCTGAGGACCCCATATTCTTTACCGAGGATGACGCGCGCGGGATTCAGTACCCCCACGACGACTCGCTGGTCTTAAGAATGAAGCTCAACGACTTCGAAGTCAGGCGCATCCTGGTAGATTCAGGGAGTTCGGCCGATATCCTGTTCAAAAGCACCTTCGACAAGCTACAWCTTCGGGAAAGCGACATCTAGCCCGCAAGTACATCTCTAGTGGGCTTCAGTGGAGAAGAAGTCAGGCCCCTCAGGCGAATTTCATTACCCGTAGAGGTCGGGACATGACCTTACATCRCGAGGTTTGAGCATGCCTTCCTAGTAGTCGCAACGCCTTTGCTATAGAGTGCCATTATAGGATGGCCCATCACCCATGCACCTCGCACGGTGGTATCTACCTACTACCTGGCCATGAAGTTCCCCACGGWCTTCGGGGTAGGGGTAGTTTGGGGCGACCAGCTCGAGTCCCGGAAGTGTTACGTTGCGGCCCGCAAGGGGAAAGCCAAGTTGGCAGAAGGCGTCGAGCTCGAATGGCCCATAGAATATCCTGAGGAGCAAGCTACACCATCCRAAGGAATAGTCCTCATTCTGACCTCGAAAGGAGATCCGGCCAGGACTCYCCAGATCRGGGCAGCAATCGAAGAACCTCTTCGAGCTCAACTAGTAAGTTTTCTGCTAAAAAAATTAGATATATTTGCATGGTCCGCGGTAGAAATGCCCGACATATTCTCGATAATAACTCACAAATTAAATACTGATCCCATAGTCAGGCCCGTTAGACAGAAGAAACGCAACTTCGCCCCAGAATGCTAGAGGAAAGTCGACGAGGAGGTCGGGAAACTTTTTGCAGCTGATTTCATCAGGGATGTCCATTACTCGAGCTGGGTAGCCAACCCCGTTCTGGTAAAGAAGGCCAACGGTAAATGGCACATGTGCGTCGACTATACCRTCCTGAATCGAACCTGCCCGAAGGATTGTTTCCCGCTCCCCAAGATCGACCGTCTAGTGGATGCGACCTCCGGGCATGAGTTGCTGAGTTTTCTAGATGCATACTCAGGCTACAATCAAATCAAGATGGACCCCGCTAATGAAGAAAAAATGGCTTTTGTTACCGAACTGGACCTGTATTGTTACAAGGTCATGCCCTTTGGGCTGAAAAATACCGGGGCAACCTACCAAAGACTTGTGAACCGTATTTTTGAGCCGTTGATCAGCGATAAGGTTGAATGCTATGTAGACGACATGGTCGTCAAAACCCAATTTTCAAACTGTTTAAAAAGTGACTTGCAATGCATTTTTGAAATTTTGCGCAAGTATAATATGAAACTAAACTCTAACAAATGTTTTTTTGGTGTCACCTCGGGTAAATATTTGGGTTACATAGTTAGCCGATGTGGCATCGAAGCAAACCCCAAAAAGATAAAGGCTATCCTAGATATGAAGCCACCTCGCAAGTCGAAAGAGGTTCAGAGGCTGAATGGTCGTATGGCTGCCCTAAGCCACTTCATGTCCAAATCAGCAGATCGCTGCCTGCCTTTTTTCAAGGCAATTAAGAAAAGTAAGGACTATGAGTGGACTGAACAATGCTAGCTCGCCTTCGACGAGCTAAAAAAGTATCTAATAAGTGTCCCGATTTTGACCCGACCCGATGAGGGTGATGTTTTAAAGCTGTACCTCTCCGCGAGTGATGAGGTGGTCAACTCGGTACTAATAAAGGAAGTAAATCGGGTCCAACAACCAATCTACTATGTCAGTAGAGTTTTGCATGAACCTGAAACTAGGTGCCCAAAGATCGAGAAGTTGGCGTACGTGCTGGTCACAGCAGCTCGGAAGCTTCGACCGTACTTTCAGGCCCACACAATCGTCATTCTTACCAACCAACCTCTGAGGCAAGTCTTACTCAAGCCCGAGGTATCTGGAAGATTGATGAAGTGGGATATAGCGCTCAACGAATACGACATCCGGTACGAGCCCCGAACAGCAATTAAGGCCCAAGCCTTGGCCGACTACGTAGCAAAATGCACTTTCAGCACTTCAGTCCCTGAATTGACAGAGACTGAGCATGGGGAGAAAACCTTAACCAGTGCAAAACCAGTCCCAGTACGGACGAAGCCAACCTAGCACAAGGAGCCCTAGATCCTTCATGTAGACGGTTCATCAAATCAGCAAGGAAGCGGAGCCGGAGTCATTCTGTACAGGCCAAGCGGGGCGAAACTGGAATACGCACTTCGGTTCGAGTTGATAGCATCTAACAACGAAGCAGAATACGAAGCACTGATAGCCGAGCTCATGCTAGCAAACGAAGTACAAGCGAAGCACCACATCATCTGTAGCGACTCCCAACTCATGGTCAACCAGGTAACTGATGATTACGAAGCTCGTGACCCCAACATGGTTGCTTATCTAGCCAAGGCCAGGGAAGTTCTACGCGGAGTCCAGTCATACTTCATCAAGCAGATTCCAAAGTCTGAAAACGCTGAGGCGGGGACCTACTGCCGACCTGAAGTACCTCACTTCCCTCTTGCAACAGGATAGAGGAGATTTCTAGTAGTAGCAGTGGATTACTTTACAAAATGGGTAGAGGCGGAACCCCTAACAACAATCACAACTCGAACTATACAAAACTTCTTCTGGAAAAGCATAGTATGTCGTTTCGGACCACCCCGAGTACTTATCTCTAACAACGACAAGCAGTTCGAATATATCAAATTTCAAAACTGGTGTGCCGAGATGGGAATACAATAGAAGACATTAGACATTGGCAGGGAGTATTTTGATGAGTAATGTCTCATGTCATTTTTTCAAAATTCTGAGCGTTTGAATAGAAATGGTGAACCAATGTTTGTGATGCATGCTCTGATTCATGATTTAGCACGATTTATTTCAAAAGATATGTGTTTCAGATTGGAACAGCATGGAGATGGTAGGCTGGGGAGTAGTATTCCTACAAAGGCTCGTTATTTGTCGCTTTTTCCTAATCATTTTACACCTGAGAGATTAGAAGATGCCTTGTACAAAGTTAAGACTCCGCACACATTTCTACTGGAGATGCCTACGTGTGTTGTGCTTGCGCAATTTACACTTCAGTAATGACTTGTTTGATTCGATTGGTAATTTGAAAATCTTAAGATATCTGGACATATCCTACACTGGAATTAGAAAGCTACCAAAATCAGTTTATAGCCTCTACTATTTAGAAATATTGTTACTTGAGGGCTTGGACTTGGAGTTACCTGAAAATATAGGCAGCACCGTCGTTAACATTCGACTTGTGAGGATGGATGCGTACAAATTTAGAATTCCGCATAAGAATGGAAGAGTTGGAGATTGGTTGTCCGGTTTCAAGTTGTTTGCTAAGTGTGTTAGGGTGTATCAACATCTTATGGTGTCAGGGTTAGAAAATCTCGCTGACATTAACGAAATTGTAGGTGTCAGTTTCAACAACAACCCGGGCCCTAAGCAGTTAACATTAGAATAGGAGAACCATGTTGTGGGAGAAAGAGCAGCAGTTGTAACTTAATGAGTACATCATTTATTATTACATTTCTTCCTTCTCTCTCAGTGGCTGCAAAAATCGAATCCACATCTATGATCAATGCCGGAGCGAATCATCTAACATACCAATTGAGCCACCTCTTAGTTGGCTTTCTACTGGTTTCTATGACATGGGAAATGCATACAAATATTTCTTCCATAAATCAAATTTTCTTTCTATTTTCTTTTAGATTAAATAAAAAGATGCATCTAAGGAAATCTTACTTTTATTGCTAATTAAAATACCTTCTCCATCGGGTTGACTTTATTTTCTCTAGTTTATTGCATGTGCAGGGAAAAGAAACATTGAGGCCCCATTCGCTTTTCGATAAGTTATTTATCCGGGTAAATGCATTTACCCATAAACACTTACTCGGGTAAGTGAATTTATCCATGTTCTTTTATTTCCTAGGTAAATAAGGCAATGACCATTAGCCATAATAATTCATTATTAAAAGAGACATTTTTGTTACATTCAAGTGTTAATGACTTTCCTCCTAGGTGGGAAAGTTATTTACCCACCTAGGAGAGATGGATATCATTTACCCAAATATGTGATATAAAGATTATTGATACACAAAAAAATAAACTTTCCATAATCGCCACATAAATGTGAAAAAAGAACATGAGTTTCTTGACCAATGTTCCTCTATCTCAAAATCCGAAAAAAGAACATCCCTGAATCTTCTTCATTAAAAGGCAAGGGTTTTTTTCTTCTTCTATACAAATCCATGAGAATAACATGTACAATATTTTGGTAGATGAATGCTGAATAAAATTATACAAATCCATGAGAATAACATGTACACCCCTGAATGTTTTATGGAAACATGGGTGAGAATACGAACCGCATACAGGAGAAAATATTATAAAATTACCAATACGAGCCGAGCTAGTTAAACTCTCGCAATCAAAAAATTTCAACCAAATAATAAACCATTATACTTAAATTGAAATGGAGGCAAAAGGAAATCATTATACTTGGAGAAATTGAAAAATTGGATTGGGTCATTAATAATTACCAATGGAGACATATGTTTCCTGAAGCCTATATGACCAATTAGCCTTTTCTAGTGCCGATCACACCCCACTTCTTTTATCAACTCAGAATCTAGGGTCCTAAATCGTTCAAGTTCGAACAAATGTGGACAATGTGTGCCGGGATTGAAAAAATAACTGAAGAATCGTGGCACCAAAATTTTAGAGGTTCTTAAGGTCACCAATTTCACTTGAAGTCAAAGACATTGGCAGACAAACTAAAATATTAATTGGAACTAAATGGAATTTGGAAATTTCTTCCTACAAAAACAAAAGATCTTAGAAGGAATACAAAAAAGTTCTACTCATTATATATAATAAAACAAGGTGATCTATGTCAGCAGTCCTCTCCTTGCAATACAGGTATTTATCTGTATTTTTTTTCTTATTTTTTATTTAAAAATATAAAATAATAATCATTGTCATTAATAAAGTTGTATATCATTAATAAAGCTGTACATTGTTACCAATATATTATAGGAAAACGACGGTTCAGCACAGGGTCAGAATTTTTAAGCCCAAAGTACAATTGGGATGAGTGCCAACTCGGAATTGATGTGGCAATAATATTTGAGGAGATACTCACTTCCTAAGGTTGCTTTGATGCCTTAGGTCCCCCTCTTACCCCCTTGAGTAGAGGAATTCACGGGTAGGGGGAGGGAATATTCTGATCTAAGAGTTGGCACATTTGGGTGGTCAAGATTACCTTTGAAGTGGTTATTGTGTAACGTTAAATCACAGGAGGGTCATGAGGGCTAGTGATAGCTTGAGAAAAAAAAAATTGTTTTGTCAGGGTTAATAAACCCTAAAATTATTTTTCATATCTACTAAGATAAATTAGATTCTTGTAATGATTTCATGTTAGATTATCAAATCATGGACTAATCGATTCTAATGGTTTACCAAGAAAGATATTTTTGTTTCATATATTTTCAAATGCCCTCAATAGTTTAAAAACGAAAATGCCAACCATAATAAAAGGTTGGGTGTTGCAAATCATATTTAATAATATTACGTGTACTTGCTACGTTGGTTTTTCTGGCACTATACATTGTATTTATCCACTAATGGATATAACAATTTTCTAATGGAGTACATGGAAGAATGAAGAGACAACACAATAGTCTGCTACTCCTATCAGAAAATCTGGGTTGCTTTATTGGCACTTCAACATGTACATTTGTCCCAAGAAAAATAGCAAAAATGGTCATTGATGTCTATCAGGCAACCACTTTGTTACGATCCATTTTGTCCCATGTTAGTAGTATGGGATGCTAATGTGAGGTATCCCACATCGGTAGAATAGGATGCTGTTGTGGGGTATATATGTGCTTGGGTTCCCTCCCTCTACTTCTACCTATCAGCATGAGAATACCTTGAACAGGAAGGTGATTTCGTTCGAAAGAAAATAAATTTTTTGTCTCCTCATGCTTCTCCTCACCGATTCGTTGTAAGATTAGACCGGTTTAATTGCAGTTCATTGTAAAATCCGTCGAATATATTATTATAGACCGTCGTGTCAGCTTTTAAAACCATTGTAGGCGGCGGTCTTTGAAAGACAACCGCCTTAGATATCCCTATAGCGGTAGTAACAAGGACCTCCAGCCCTAAACCACTGGGTCAGACCAATATTCTTGTAGTGAAGGATCGTTAGTGATGAAGAAGATTTTTTAGCAGACAGTGAGGAATTCAGGTTCGATGGGCTTCCCAATAGTAGAAAATTGCGAAGACTTGTGGACTTCTACATGGATAGTTTAGTGAAGGTAGATCTCAGAGGTCTGGAGGCAGTACAGAGCAAGGGGAGAGGGGGTAGAGGTAAGTTAGTTGCTAATCTTGTTTGAAAGGAAGTTCTCTTGGAAATTATAGCTGGTTTGGTTTTTTTGCAATTGTTTTGTTAGAATTGTAGTTTGGAGTCTTTTTGGATTATTCCTAAGGGCCTTGGAACCCTTGTGGCAATCTGGATTGTATCTTATTCTGTTTTTTCTTTTATTAGATTTTCCTTTTCATTCTTTAAAAAAATATCATACATTGATTGCTTCAGATGCATGATAGTTGTATAGCCTCCACCACATACTATCAAGTCTTTCTTTTAAAATAATGGCTGTTAATCTAAAAGACTAAAACACTAATAATATATTATATGTTTTCCGAATATTCTATTCTTCATCTCCTCTTTGATGTTTACCGCCTATAGTTTGTTCCCCATAAAAAGATCTATCATAAGCCATAACTCATAATAAACCTTAGTTATTTCAAATACTTTTTTTCTGTACTTTTTGTACTAAATGAACCAGTAAAACACTTGCTTAAGCCTTTTTCCTAGCATGCCAGAATGCCCTCCCACATGAGCATGCAATATTCGTATCAGCTTAGTTCATTGGTTACCAGTACTCCCAATGCACAAACTACCTTCGTACTTAAGGATCTCACTAGTGTAAGGCCATGTTTGGGAGTACTTATGTTAAAAATAAGTGCTTAAAAATAAGTGCTTATTCAAATAAGCACTTATTTGCATTTGGAACTCGAATTTTTGAAGTGCTTAAAAACAAGTGCATTTGGAATCTCCAACATCAAAGAAGAGAAATCCTTCACATAGTTTTGAAGGGAGCTTGTATGCTTGAGTCTCTTAAGGTTCCTTCGGACCAAATACTCCGCATTCTCAGGATAGAATTGGGGCTTAATTTCATCTGTGAAGTCTACCCAAGTGTTGATGAAGCATAGCTCCTTCTCCATACAAGGCTGCAGTGTTAGTGAGGTACCTAGTGGAAATTTGAATCTTGGCTTTGTCATCCTCCATGTGGATAGCTTCAAAGTACCGCTCTGCATGCCACAAGAAGTTGTCTAAGGTCTTGTCGTCTCTAGCCCCCTTGAACTTTGCACAAGGCCAAGTCGCTCTTCATGTCTTCCAGTTCTGCCTTAAGTGTTGCCATCTCGCCAATGGCCTTAGCTTCGAGGGCATCTCGGTTAAGTGCCTCCTCATGCACCAACTTATTGAGAGTGACAAGCACACTATTCCTGAGGTCTCCGAAGTCTCTCACAATGCCTTCCACACTTGAGCTGACCTCATCAACTTTGTCTCTCATGTTGGCCATTGCCAATTCTACCTTGGCAAGCCTAGCTTCTAAGGCAGCAATGATATCCCTCAACTTATCCCTCTTCTTCATGTGGCCCTCCAGCTCCTTCCTAAAGCCACCTCGGTTGTTTTCAACAAGGTTACCCCTTAGCTGTGAGCACTCAAGATGTAGGCTTTGATACCAGTTGTCATGATCTGACTACTCCCGTTGGCTAAGTCGTGTGGCCCTCACTTGGCCCTCCAAGCAAGCCAACAAAATTGCACGCCCAAGACCCTTCTTGCTAGGCTGCTTAAGTGCTAAGGACACACACTAAGGCACACAAGAGCACATCAAGTATTGTAAGAAGAAATTGTATTGCACTAGAAGAAAGCTTACAACTCAATGAATGCTCTTACAACTTGGAAGCCTATTGTAAATGAGGGAGGGGACCCCTATTTATACACTAACCCCTCTAGGAATCCTCTAGAACTATGTACAGTTGGCATGATCTAGAAGCACCTTTAGAATAATCTACCTTCTACACTCTTCTAGGGGATGCCTACACCATAAGATACAAGAACACTCTAGGGGAATTGCTCCCAACCCCTCTACGTTGTTTCACACAAACCCAGATGGTTTCACAAGGTTGTAGAGACTTCCACCACTATCTAGACCCTTCTAGACGCATGGAACACTCTAAAACGCCCCAGAACGCTCCAAAATTGGCTAGAAGCCTCAAGAAACATATGGAAAACCTCTAGTCAAGCATCCTATTGTGTCACTTTGTGACATCCCGCACCGAATGTTTTGGAGGAAACTGAATAAGGCACAAAGCTAGGACTTCGGACTTGCCAACCACGTCTTTTCGGAGATATCAAATATAGTGCATGAAGCCCATGCCAAACAATGCCTATATAAAGGTCTCATTTCCAACCTCCAAAGGTACGTGCAATTTAGCTCTCGCAACTCTCTAGATCTCTCACTTTTAGCTTTCTCTAAAATCTCTAGTTCATTGACTTAAGCATCGGAGTGCTCACCTCAGGTAATGCAGCCCAGACACAATAATACTGTCTCTTTGCAGGTCGACCCAACGAATAAGTCAGCTTAGCATCTGAGTTGTTGTTTAGCATGGAGCGGCCAGATCGCACATCATTAGTGGTCTTTTTCTCCAATAAGCAATTGTGACTCTTTTGTCCTCCATTTTCTTTCAAAATTTCAAAATACCAATCCAAAGTGAAGGAATGAAAGTACTTTGATGGAAGTGCTTTTATAAACGTGTGTTCATAAAAGCACTTTGATAAAAGTACTTCTGTAAAAACAATTTTATAAAAATACCTTCGTAAAAGTGTTTTAATAAAAGTGCTTTTCGTAAAACTACTTTCATAAATGTACTTTTATAAAAGTACTTTCATAAAAGTGTTTTCATAAAAATACTTTAATAAAAGTGCTTTTGTAAAAGTACTTTCCTAAAAGTGCTTGTATAAAAGTACTTTTGTAGAAGTGCTCTGATAAAAGTAATTTCATAAAGGTACATTCGTAAAAGTACTTTTATAAAAGTGCTTTCGCAAAATTACTTTTATAAAAGTGTTTTTGTAAAAATACTTTACTTTCATAAAAATATTTTTCATAAAATTACATTTATAAAAGTGCCTTTATAAATTTACTTTTGTAAAAGGGTATAATTGGTATTCTAAAATTTATCGGGGACAATTCTGAGAGAAAAATTTTGAATAAATACTTATTGTATGAACACTTAAAAAAAGTTAGAAATTTGGGCTTGAGCTTTTATTTTAAAAATAAGAACTTATTTGAAGCTTATTTCCCAAACACCAATAAGTGCTTAATGGTATGATCTCCACTCAAATAAGCACTTATTTTTAAGCACTCCCAAACATGGCCTACGTATATCCAAGATTAGAATCTGGTTGTAACAAAATAGCAGCCGCCACCAAGTCCTTAGGTAATTTTACTCTTCTATTCAGGAACGAGAGAACTGGCACTGCACAATGTCATTCCTTCTCCATTTCGAGATAAAGCAATAAAGCATCAGCTAGCTTGTTTTCTTTTCCTTTCTTATAATGAGTGACAAATCTAGTCCTAGAAGTTTAGTCATGCCCTTCTATTTCACAACAATGATGATTTGCTGCTCCAATAAAAGCTTCAAATTTTCAAAATCAATTTTGATTATAAATTAGACATTTTGTAAATAATGTCTCCACTTGGAAACAACCATGAGTATAGCTAAAAATTCCTTCTCATAAATTGAAAGACCTATACTCCTAGGACTAAATGATTTGCTTAAGAAAGCAATCAGTCTTCCATTTTGAGATAAAAAAAACCCCATTCCCCAATTTCAAGAGTGAAAGTTTGACTAAAATCTAGAAGAGACAAAACTAGTATAGACATGGCACACTTGAGCTTATTAAAAGCCAATGTAGCTGCATTATTCCAATAAAACCCATCCTTCTACAGCATGTCTGTCAATGTCTTTTTAATCACTTTGTACCCCACTATAAACTTCATATAATATCCTTAAGGCTCAGTTTGGAAGGAATACAAATGCAAATTTGTAGAGTGCAAATACATACAAAATACAAGGTTTTACACTCTACAAATTTGTATTTGTACTCCTTCCAAACTGAGCCTAAAGCTTTCATTGAATTAGGTAAAGGCCAAGGCATCATAGCTAGCCTCCGCCTTAGAAGGCAAAACAGAAAATAGTTGATAATCACAACCCCATCACCATTGTTACCAATATATTATAGGAGAACGACGGTTCAGCCCAGGGTCAGAAATTTTAAGCCCAAAGTACAGTTGGGATGGGTGCCAGCTCGGAATTGATGCAGTTCACAGGCAGGCATTGGTGTATAGAGTGAGGGATTTTGACATTTTCAATGTTTATAAGTCTGCAGTGGAATTCAGAAATATGCATTGGGCCTGTCCATACTTTTCCATATATTATATTATTAGAGAGAGAGAGAGAGAGAGAGAGAGAGAGATGTTAGGATGTTTGAGTATTTTAGGCCCCTTTAAGGACTAATGAACTCATGGTACAAAACCCCCAAACCCCTAATATTAATAAAATAATATAATATTATTAAATTAATAATAAGATAATAATAATAAAATAACAATAGCGAACAAATATATTAATTATTAAATATATTAATAATGTATAAATAAAATATTAATACAATATATTTTGGGTAAAAAATAATTTTAGTAATAGTAATATTACTAATAACTAAGTAATAAATAAACAATAAAATAAAAATTATAATATTAATATTAATAATTAAATAATATAAAGTACAAAAATAATAATATTAATAAAATTCATTATAAATACTAAGATATTAATTATTAAAGACTAATAAAATAATAAAACAACAATCAGAGTTCAATTTCAATTCCGATACTATCCATGAACCAAATAGACCCTAAAATAGATTTATCTTATAACAGTTAATAAGAATGAAGAAATTTTGGTTTCCTTAAAATGTTAATTAAATTGCTTCAATTCCACTTAAAAATAAAACATAATAAACACTATATATATATATATATATATATATATATATATATAATCTTACCCCGTTAATCATTAATTTAACTCTCTCTCCTCCAATAACCCACTCCACTAATTCTCTCTCCTCTCAATTACTCCATCAAATTGCTTTTTTTTTCTTTTTTCCTTTTTCTCTTTTCCTTCTTTATTTTTATTTTATTTTCTCTCTTATCCTTCTTTATTTTTATTTTATTTTCTCTCTTATCCTCATTAATATAATAAACCAAAATCAATTTGCTTAGGGGTGACCATTTTTGTCTGGCCTAGGCCCTAGCCCTTGGTTGCATCAGGCCCATAAATTTTAGGGCCAAGTTGGGCCTAATATATTAAGCGAGCATGGGACCAACTAGACCTATTCATGGGTCGGGCCAGGCCGGGTTTGGGCTGGGCTTTTCCTCTTTATAAATTGAAAACGACTGGCCCAAGCTCAAGCTCTGCTTGACCATCAGTCCTAGATCTTGAGGCTGAGTCCAGCCTTGTATAAAGTTGAAGCCCGACCTAGACAAATATTTTATATTATATTAATTATATATTATATATTATATATTACTTTTCTACTAAATATGTAATATTATTGGGTTAGGGTCAGGCTTGGGCCAGGTTTATAGTCAGGCATGATGTTTAAAGCCTGAGTCCAAGTTCATTGGGCTACTTGACCCCATGAACAAATGATAGAGAGAGAGAGAGAATTCTAAGACATAGTTCCCACAATTTCCATAATTAACCTATTTAGCATCTTTGCATGCCCCCTACTATACAATGAAAATAGATCACCAGCTCTCTTCTCCTTCCAATTTAGAAAACCATTCAAATATTAGTTATGAAGTCTCAACCTCTCAACCTCTCAACCGCTCTTCTCTCTTCTCAAAGACCACCAGTCCACCACCGTTCATTGCCAATGATTCCACCATTCTTGTTGGTGGAAGTGAAAAACCAAATTCTTCCGCATTATAAGACTAGATTCTTCTTCTTCTTCTTTTCTGCTTTTGAAGTGAAGCAACGGTCTCTCCATAGTATCTATGGATTTTGAGGGAAACAAGAGATGGCGAGAGAGCATCAATAGAGTATAAGTGGAGGAGGTGGGAGTAGTAGAGGGTATTTAATGGTGGTGGCGGGTAAGAGTAAGATGTGGGATGAATTGGAGCAGCAGGATGCATAAGTGGATGAGCTGTTGGTGGTGTTGGGATACAAGGTTAGGTTGTTGGAGATGGTGGAGGTGGTGCAAAAGCTGGAGAAGGTAGACATGGTGTTGGATAGCGCTCAAGAGGATGGGCTTTCCCATCTTTCTTCTGAGAATGTTCATTACAACCCATTTGATCTTGTTAGTTGGCTTAAGAGGATGCTTTCTGAGCTCAATGCTCCTCCCAACTTTGATCATACTCCATCTCAACAAGCTTCTTTGCCTCAGTCCCTCAATGACTTACTTCTAGCACCAACTGAATCTTCCTCCATCACCACTGCCGATTTTCCTAATTCTAGGTAGCAGCAGCAAAAGATTCAACCTTGGCAGCAACAACAACAATAATAGCAACAGATAGATCAACCTTCTCCAATTTATGATGAGCCTACAAATTATGATCTTAGGGCAATTCCAAGCAGGGCCATTTACAACCAGATGGAACCGTCGAACAAACGGATGAAATCCACATCAACATCAATGTTTGCATCTTCATCATCATCAACTTAATGACTGATGTCAATTTTCACAAAACTTGGGGGTACTTTAAGATAATTTGTAAACAATAAGGGTAGAGTTGGTCAATAGGGGTATTTTAAGAAATTTGCCCTTAAAAATTGGATAATGGACAATCCTTCTTTCCTTTTTTGGTAAAAAGGATTAATAAAAAGAAAAATAAAATATAAAATGCTAACAAACAAGGGAAGTAAGATGATGTGGCAATAATATTTGAGTTGAGGGTCAACCCAAGCCCAATCCTAAGTCTCAAACCTCGAGTTCAAACTTGTTCTAACTCAAGGTTAAGTCCGAGTTTATAATCCGAGGCCCAACTCGAGTCTAACCTAACATTGGGCTTGTGTGTTGAACTTTGTAGCCCAATTTTCAAATAGAATAAATTGTAATATGTAGATATATATATCATAAAATATTAGGCGGGCTCAAATTGGGTCAGGTCAGATTTGGGTTATAAGGCATCAACCCAAGCCCAACTTGAATTTATAATTAATCATGAGGGTAGCTAGGGATACCATTACATATGTATGAGTGTAAAGATTTTGAAAGTTAAAAGTCCAAATTATTTGGAATTTTCATCACTTTTATTAAAGAGGTTCCTACCTTGTGGATAGGGATACCAAAGGACTCGGCGGGGTTTGGGCTGGAGCCAATCCGAATCCAATACTACTAGAATGGATTAGAGCGGTCCAAACTTAATGATCCAATATCTTGGAGTAGGATTTAGGAGTTTATTTGATGGGAGGTATTTTAAATAATGAGCTAGTAGTTTTGTATGGTTGTTGCTCATACTAATAAATCTTCATTTTATTTGGCTGCAGGCGGGAACGTGCAGATTATAATAAGGAGACTTGTTTTTGCAAGTTAAACTATATTTCAAGTTGTTGCTTGCTATATACAACGATGGAATCTTTTGATTCTTAAATCAGTTAGTTATAAAACCTTTTATGGTAATGATCGATATGGCCATTCCCTGGTCTCTCAAACATAATTTAGACAATATTTTCCTAGTTTATTCAAATTTGCTGAAAGTGTAATTTTGTCATTTTAGTTGAGGATTAATAGAATATATAGTTGCTCATAAGTTGGTCTAGTTTGCTAATTTTTTTTATAGGGAATAAAGTTTTGTGTGGAGATATCTACTTGTTTACTTAAAGAAGTATCTTTGCAATCACTTTGATTTCTGGATAATGACTTGTTGTCTTATCAAGAAGAAAAATCTAATTAGAAGTTTTCTGTATTCCAACCTTCATGAGCATCACATGCAAGGTACCAATCAAAGGGTTGGTAAGATCTCATGCTAGTCATAGCGGAGACTTTAGGATCGTACCCCACCTGCATCTCGGTTGGGGGATGGGCTAGCCCCTAGAAGGAATTCAAAAAAAAAAAAAAAACCTTCAGCATCATATGGGCTTCCTCAACTACACCAACCCACCAACTAACAACCTGCAGCACTTGTAAAGTTGTAACTCATCGTTTGCATTCATTCCATCTTCATTGCTCATGATGGTGTAAGTTATGTTGAGTAGGAGTGGAAATTTATGTTCTTGTATGATATATGTTATGTTAAGGTAGGGGTATTTGAACATATGGATTGACACGAACATGATGTTGTTAGTTAATTGTGTCAAATTTTTAAATACGAATATGATTTATTGTACAATTAATGTGACACGATCTACATAACCTAAAATTAATGGAATGAATTATTAATAAAACAAAAAATAATTATTTTATTTAATAATTTATTAATAAGAACTTATTAAAAATAATGAATTATTAATAAAACAAAAAAAAATAATTTGCCCATTCAGCCACTATTAATTATAGTAGTTATATTTTAAATTTAAATTATATTTACAAATAATTTAAGTTATAATTTAAATTATATTTATATAAATGAGCCCTCTAGGGAAAATATGACACCTAGCACCTCATGCCAACTAAGTGCAGCCACTTAGGGGCAGCTCGGAACCTACAAGTAGCTCGGCATAGATTGCTTGCCACTTAGGAGCAGTTCGGCATAGGTAGCATGCCACTTAGGGGCAGCTCAGCGTATCGCAGGAAGATCTCCTGCCTGACAACTGTACCTAATAGATCAGGAGACCTGCGCCCATGTCTCTCGCCAGGCGGCGCCGTGTTTGCCAACCCTGAGAGTTGTCCCTTGCCTGGCAGAGCTGTACCCTGCAACAGCTGCCTGCACCTGCCACCTCAGCTTTGTCAGTAACAGCTACGGCAGAGAGACAGAGGCGGTTATGCCTGACTTGACAGAGGCGGTTACGCCTGATTTGACTGGACACCGCTAAATAAGGACTCGGACACCCAAAGACAAAGGGKGGAGAGAATGGAAAAATAGAGGTAATCCCTGCTCTCTAGCTCTCTCATTTCTCTCCAAGCCYTCTGCAATCAGAATGCTAACTTAGGCATCGGAGAGTCCCCACCGGGTAAATACCCCCGGGTCCACTGATTCAATTCTGGCAGGTTCCTCAGTTCCCGCCGCCTACAAAGAGGAGGAAAAGATGGAGTTCTCGCAGGTGTCTTAGCTCCCGCCGCCTACAAGGAGAGGAGATCACCTCATTCAGAGTGCAGTCGGGTTGCACTATACCAGGGAGCTCGTCACCAGGTAGCTCACCACCAGGGAGCTCGTCACCAGGGAGCTCCATCATCCTCTGAGTCACAAGTCACCTAGGAGTAGGTCAAATCATGGGGTACTTAGCCAAAAAAAATTGATACATCACAAAAAATTGGTACGTGACCAGAACTRGTTAMATCAATTGGAGTCGTCTGTGGGAACACGCGACAAAAGGCTAAGTTCTCATCCGACAAAAGCTAAGCCCTCTCCTCCCAAAAAGATAARTCCTCACTTTTTAGAAACTGAAGCTCTCTCTTCATAGTTTCTATTTTGTATGAACTCAAAGACTATGCAGGGAACTAACAGGCTAAGTAGCTCTACCAACTTTACTTTCAATTCAGATAAAACCTCGTCAGTCCTCTTCGTGAGGTCCCCCCCTACAAAGATGAGCTCTTCGTGGYTTCCACGGSAGTTGGCGGCCAACAGATTGCACRGRCACCCTTGCTGGTCGAGCCTTCCAAGGCTCCCGGGTGAGCTGGCAACCTAAAGTTAGTAGTGCTGCCCCCGAAGGTCGAGCTCCTAGTAGCTTCTTGTAAGAGTAGGTGACCGGCATTATGAGGCTGATGCAGCGCAATCATAGCTCTAAGGCACCTCACAGGTAGTTCGGCACCCGGTCAGCCCGACACCTYACAGGTAGCTCGACACCTGGTCARTTYGGCACCTCACAGGTAGCACGACACCTGGTCAGCTCGGCGCCTTACAGGTAGTTCGGCACCTGGTCAGCTCGGCACCTCACAGGCAGCTCGGCACCTAGTCAGCCCGACACCT